>JAABOM020061836.1:0-10699 GCA_011800125.2 Solanum clarkiae
ACTATGCTCGATTAAGAATCGTCAATTAAAATCCTATATCATATGAAGGATGACTCGGTCTAAGCTTAAGAAAATTTAGAGTGTTACAATCTTTTCATAACCGAGGGCCAAGATATATATAATAAACCAAATTTATTAAGGAAAAACAACCAACAACACTAATGATTTGCATCACAATAACCTCTCAATATATTAGTTTCTTCAGGGGTGAAACCAAGTGCAGCAAGCATACTAGGAAAAATTTCTAAAAAAGAAAAAAAAATATAAAATGGATGTTACTTAAATGACAATATCATCAGAAAGAAAAAAAAAATTATGGTGGAAAAAGCAAGTTGGTAGGTGAGGAATTACTTTTTTAATAAAAAAGGTGGGAGTCTTATCTCTTTTTGTTTCTTTCTCCTTGCATTTACTCCTCAACCTTCTTCTTCTCCATTTCTTTGTTCTCACTTTTCTTTCAAAAATTTTTGTTTCGATTAATTTTTTAAATTAGCTTTTTAAGTCATGAATGTTATTTACCTAATATATTTATTTTTTTCATTTGATAATTGTATAAATATATCTTAGTTTATTTTTAATTTTATTATATTAAAAATATAAAATGGGAACTTGGGATGAAATTTTAAGATGGAGAATTATCTATAACATTTTAACATTATAATTTTCCTAAAAAGCTTATCTTGTTGTCATATATATTCACTTAAATGAAACAATTACAACTATGATGATTTCTTGCCCTAATAATTATTATTATCTATTTTAATCAATTTTTCTAATGTGTACACAATAATTATTTATACATATAAAATATTTTCCTTTTTTATTGTGGCATTAATGTTGATTCTTTTTAAGATAAGTATATCTAATCTAATTTATTATAGATATTTAGTGCGTGTAGATTTTAATCAACACGCTCCAAATGCACATACATTATTTATAGTGTGCTTTGATTAAAAAGGAAAACATGTTTAAACGTGAAGGACAAACTTAATTATTTATTTTATTTTATTTGTAGCAATAATTGTTCTTAAAATACAAGTGAAGACAAACTAATCAAATATTCATTCTAATTAATTCTTTCTAGTGTAAAAAAGAAACACGATAAATCTTAACAAGGATGGATATAATTTTAGTGAATTATAACATGACAAGATGAAAAACAAATTGTGCACTAAACTCATCAAAGCATCAAAACATGTCAAAGTTTTCTATTTTCTTCCATAATACTACTCGTGATAATACATAACAACAATTAAAAAAATTTCTTTTTGCAACATTAACATTAATGTACTTATGGAGCCAAATAATGAATCTCAACATTGCGATGATCCTTCTCCTTCATCTTGTAGTGGTTAAAAGATCGAGGTTGAAGAATATTAATCCATGAGATTATTAGGGTAAGTAGCAGTACAATTTTGATAATCATGAGAGTACTACTGTTCATCATGTGGTTAATTAGCAATGAAATAGTGGAATTAATTTGTGTGATAATTTTATAGGAAAATTAAACTATGGAGGACGTGTGGGATCGACTATTTATAGGGATTTCCCTTGGCACCTCAAGTTTTTTTTTTTTTAATTTATTTTTATCAATTTTGTTTAACTTTATTAATTATACTTATAATAGTCAGCCGCACAAAATATTTTACACAATGTTGCATATTTTTTGAATTAACAGAAAACTCAGCTCTAATAAAGCACAAACTCGAAATTAGGGACAAAAAACTAATCTTTACTGAAATTAAGTAGTAATGAACTGATAAGTTGCATAATCAAGTTGAAAATATACAGGAGAATGCTTGGATCATCACCAGAAATGCATAATCAGTGGGGTTGAGGGAGATGAAAAGAGGAAAAAAAAAATCATTGGATGAGAATGATGAAAAAGATTGAGGGTGAATAATGACATGTTATTACTCATTATGAGAAAAAAAAAAAGGATAGAAATGGGGCACGCACATGTAATCACATTAGTCAATATATTTAGTTATATTCAGAGGGGTAATAAGACACCCTCAGTGAATATATAGTTGGAATTTTAAATATAGATTAAGAGAATTTTAAGTTTTTTTTTTCTAGAACTTTTAACATTAGCATAAAATCCAAGTTACCATACAATTAATATTGTATCCACCTTAAATATTGTCTATTGACCATTGACATTGACAGTTTACCATTGTAAAAGAGAACTTTTAATTAATTTGATTGGTCAATATCAATATCTAATTATAACGAAAAATTCTCAGTTTATTCTAGACAATTAGAAGTCCACGTGTGATTTACATTATATTCTATATGTTAATAGAATATAATATTCTCATTCTATTAATTAGACAAATAAAATCTACGTGTTCCTTTACATTCTATATGTATTTAACACAATCCGCATTGTATTAGACAAAAGAAAGTTTTGTTGGGTAAAGTATCCATATTTTGAGTCAGAGAAGACAAGAAATACTAGGCAAATGTGCAACAGCTATAACACCAATAATATGACATGACATAATATAATAATCCTAGAGACGTCAAGATTTAACGTGGAAAAACGTCATGTTTTAAAAAAAGGCCCAATGCTTTATTATAAATATAACTATTGTTCATAACCAAACTTTGAAGCTACATGACTTCAAATCATGCTCTGGCAACTAAACAAATATGTAAAGACTCAAATGAAATGATAAACATAGACATGATTTATTGAAATATCAATCTCCTCTTTATTAGCTACTAGCTTTCGAGAAAGATAAGTAATTCATATATAATAAAGTATCTATTTCTTAATAAGTCCTGCAACAATTTTTGATATTAATACAAGATCAATTGTTTTCTACTCCTATCTAACATTTCAGGTGTTGTTTTGCTACCAAGTGCATTTTGGCAATCACTTACAATTTGAGGACACCTTGAGAGGTCATTATTCAAGCCATTATAATCCTCATTAGCTAATGCTTGGGCAGCACCTTGAAGCACGGTTATCAATAAACTATAACCGGTATGGCAAATACCGTACAAGTGCTGAAGCTCTTTGTCTTTCGCTTTTGCTTTAGCCGCCTCTATGAAGCCATGATTGTCGTTAACATTTTTTAATGTTTGCTCAATAGCAGCTCGCGTTACTTCTTCAGGAACATATGGATGAGTATGTAAAATTTATCTAAAAGTATTTAAGCAAAACATAGGATTTTGCACTTGTCTACATATACCTGTTATTAATACCTCATCATAGTCACATTAAGAGGTTTGAAAGTTGAAATTGTTTGCAATAACTATTAAAGGAAGAAAGTAAGAAGTAAAAAGAGAGACCATTTTATAATTTCTTCAATAATTGTTGCTCTGATTTTTTAAGTGAATGCAAGTAATATATAGGGGAGTCATTAAGCAAAATAGGAATAAACATAAGTTTGTTAAGTTGTTTCGTTTTTCAACTTCCAGTCATACTTGTAAAATTTGATAATAATAGTTAAATTTAGAATTTCAAAACATAACTAATCTAGTCAAAGGAATATATACATGGAATTAGGTCAAACATATAATTCAATGGTATCATTCTAGTCAAAGGATCGAAATACATACATGGAATTAAGTCAAACATGTAATTCATTATTATCATTCTAGTCAAAGGGACGCATGAAATTTGGGCTATGAACTTGAGAACTTGGAAAAATTAGATAGGATAGAAAATATCAAATCATAATTATAAAGTGTAGCTAATATTTAAAATAATTATTGCTCATAACTAGGATTTATATTAAATAATAAATATATATATTTTTGGATTTATATATTTCAGGACTCATATACGAATTTCCAATTTGAGCGGGGGATGCTCAAATTTGTATAATGAATTTTCGGCTCTAAAGCAAATTTGTATTTGTGTAATGCCTGGTGAAATTTTTGAAATACCCCTAGAATGAAATCATGCATATAATGCGTCTTCCTAAGCTCCAATGTAAAATCCAAGACTGGATTTTCGATCAGGACGAAAAATTGAGTGGGAAAATGGTCTCGGCCGAATTTTAGAACGGCCGAATCAAAAGAGAATTTTTCGATGCAAATCGAAAAAATAGTGTTGATGGGGCGCGATGTGCCAGAGATGAGCACTTAGACTTACTTTTTTAATTTTTTTTACGGGAATTGAAAAACTCATTCAGAGGATTTTTTGAAGAGAATAAATTGATCCGCGCCCGAGGCGCGTCGCAAACCTATGTAAATTTAGAGGAAAATTTTCATTCATTTCATGGGAGGTATTTCATACCTTTCCCAATCCCTCCTAAGTTCAATAAACGAGTATAATTGATCTTTTACATCAAGCCAGATCCAAAGAATCTCTACCAACTAAGTTTTCATATAAGTAGATAAAAGGGTCAACTTCAAATGACCATATATCCTAAAGTACAACGAGTTAGGTGATCAATAATATATTAAATCAAAGATAATTGAATTAGCTTTCCAACACATCCAATTTTGCCATAATCAAAGTTCGGAGTAGAAAGTTATGACCATTTTAGTGAATGAGTACAGAGCTGTCTGAAGGTCCGTGCCCGGAGTGCGTCGCGAACCTAACACGGACCTTTACTGGATAAGCTAATGACATTTTTTTATTTTTATTTTAAGGATACTTTCATCCTAAAATCTTTTCGGGTCTATTTAAGGTCCTAAAATGCATAAAATGTCAGTTTTCATAATTAAAAACCCTCTCCTTCTCTCCTAAACATAAACGCTCAAGAATCATCAAGAAAGTAATCAAATTAGGATTAGATTTCAAGATTCATCCTCAAGGTAAGTTGTTCTTAATGAATTTTAATCTACCCAACTCAAATTTCTTCATCTATTCATGAATCTCTAATAGAATCTTAAATCATAACCTAGGGTTTCAAGATAACAAATTCAAGAATCCCAAGAAAGGATTTCTTGATTCTTATTTTTTAAGAATTTGGGTTCTTCATCAAGAACTCTAAAGATTCTGAGTCAAGAATTCAAGAATCAAAGAGAAGCCCTTCAAACCAATATCTTTCCAAGTTCTTCCACTCTAAAAGAATTACCGAGATCGAGAATTTTCTCCAAAAAAACTAGTATTTATCAAATTTTGATTGTAATATCAACTTTTCAGGTATGTAAGGCCAAACTAAAAGCATGAGATTGTTTTCTCATGTGTCCCATAGATGGTCTTAGATGAGAGTTGAAGGTTCTCGATTCTACATGCATGATTCTTGATAATTTTCTTGAGAAATTATATTTACTACATGTATTTTCATACGTTGATGGTCATCATAAACTTGATTTCTTGAATTCAATATTTTCCATGAGATATTGCATAACCTACATGTTAACTTTTGAAAGCATGCAAGAATGGACTTTGGAGAAGAGTCTAGAGCCTTGATGATATAAATGTGCTTGTTGTTATGGTTCTAGTCCTGAATTGAGTGTGTTGATGATGATGTTGATGAGATTGATATCCTTCGAGTTTTAAAGAGGTTGAACTTAATCTTAAAAGGATGTTCCTGATCCATTAAGTTGATGGTTGATGAGATGAGTTGATGTTCTTTGTCCCAAAGAGACTAAATGATGAAAAATCTTGAGTTTGGTAGCTTATGAGCATGTTGAGTCCTGAGAGGAGTATTGAACACCAAAATAAGAAAGAGTGGGTCTGACTCGCACTCATTAACTACTTGACCAGCGTAGAAAAGGATTGAACCATGAAAGCAGATATTTCCTTAGTCCCAAAAGAGGACTTGATGGTATTTTGTATCCATTAATAGAGATGTCCTTTACCCTAGCAAGGTACTGGATAGATGTGGCAATGACATCGTTTCGTTGTACCATCACCAGCTAATAGGTGATGGTTATCGGTTAGAGAAACTCCCAAACAAGTTCCCACTGATAGTACTTTGATGTTGAGTTGATGGTATGAGTCTTGATTGATGTTGATGAGTCATTGTCTACTCTTTTTTCTTGCTTTAGATGTACATCTAACAGTTTGATTGGTTATCTTTCTGAGTTGATGTTATTTCATATTATTCTATCTATTTCTATTTCATTCAGTTATTTTACATACCGTATATTCCAGTGCTGACGCCACTTGACACTGCATTGTTTCATGATGTAGATATATGTATTAGGGATCATCAATAGGTGCATCATTGAGGGACTAAGACATTCAGCTGATTGGTGAGCCTCCCCTACTTCGGAGGAATCATTACATTTATTTTCATCTTGCTTTTAAAGTTAGATTTGATTAGCTTTACTTTATTTTGAGGTAGCCATGAGTCTATCAATGGCACCACTTGATAGTGATAGAGGCTTCATAGACTAGAGTCGAATGTTGAAGTTAAGACTTGTTGAGCTAGTTCCTTCTACTAGCCCTTTTATTTATTAATATTATTGTTTTGAAACTAGATAAGATGTGCCCATTACTTTCCTTAGTCTTCCGCGTATTGTCTTGAGTTTATTGACCGAATGAATGTGATGAGGCCAAGTGGTTCGCTTGGGGATTGGCAATAGTCTTTGAGTGCCGGTTACGTCTAGGGTACCCTCCCAGGACGTGACAATTTTTATATACAATCTTTTTGAAAACTCAAATTGTAGAAAGCAAATTTCAGGGATTTTATGCAAATCTCTACAGAAAATTTGTATTTGTATATACAATTTCTTTGAAAGACAATTTGTATAAATAGTTCGTGCAAGTTGGTATGCAACTGAAATCATACCTGTAAAATGAAATTAGGTAAACTGTAGCTAAGGAGACTCTATCATATTCCATCAGTTAGCTATTTATGAAAAATTTTCAGTTGTTTAGTAGCAAATCCATTTTAGATCAGGCTTTTGTATCAGTAGCCTTTCAAGAAAAATGATTTATCAAGGGTTGAAAGCTTTATTATTTTTTTGCTCTTTCTTTTTTTTTAGAGTTAATCGTCAAAGTATACTTGAAATATTTTAATTTTTTAGCCTCATACCAAATAAGTATTAAGTGAAAAGTTAGAGATAGTTTTCACGAATGTTAAACAAAATAGAAGAGAAAAACAAGAAATGCTCTCAAAATCTTAGCCGTCAGAAATTTCTTGCACATCAATTTACCGTCACATAGCCTAATATAGTGGCAATGGCCACTGGATCGATAGGTCAACCTCTTGAGGGAATTGGCTTGGTTAATAGTAGAATAGATGATATGAAAAATTGTGCTCCACTGTTCAAAGAAGCAATCCAGAACTTACAAGTCCAATCCCAATAAGGCGAATATCACATTTACATAGAGAACTAAGGATTATCTCGGAGGAAGCAGAAGTAATGCAAATGATACATGCAGAAAATTTCCAATAGGCTGTCATTAGTAAGTTCTCTTATGAAATGTTGGAGATTAAGGAGTTACGGAAGATAATACCAACACAATGTGAACTGAAGGGAGGTTATAATATTAGTGTGTTAGGTATGCATAATGTATTGATTCGTGCATCCAATATGGAAGAGTATGTCAAGTTATTATTAATTATGTTCACGCTCCAATAAGAAAGCTATCGCTGTCAGCAATTAACCTAAGCGATGGTTAGGGTCGAATCCACAGGGAATACAGGGCTTGACTACAAGAATTCACTATCAATCATTTCGAGCATCTATAACTAAAATCTCTAAAATGGGATGGGGGGGGGGGTCTTTGTAATTCAAGAATAAAAATAAAAACTAAACTAAGTATGTAGGAAAACACTCAAATTTTGGGACAACTTGGGAGTTGTGTTCCCCATGTTTCGTTGACTAGATTACCCTAGAAATATAACTGCAATTGGAAATTCGCATGCAAGACGGTAACCTAGGTTCTTCCATCCCTCTTGTAAAGGTGAAGGTCGAATTTCACAATGGCGCTTAGTCGGCAACCATGGTATGCCAACGAACTGTTACCTATTATACCAGTCAAACTCTCCTTGGTCAGGTTTGGTTGATTAGACTAGAACACATCAATCAAATCCTATCATTTACTTTTCTTTTCCTATTCGTCACTACCTTGGTTAGGATCATGATAGTAGGTGGGTTTGGTGTTAGCCACTTCCAAACAACAATCAAAATAAAGGGAAATAAAAAATACATGCAAAACCCCAATCATAGAAATGCAATAAATCTAGATCATCTCAAGTCAACTACCCATGATTCCTAGAACCCCAAGTTGTGGGTGCTTAGCTAAACATGGCTAAAACAAAATTAACAAAAACACAAAGACAAGACATAGTTGAGAGTTTTACCCAAAGCAATTGAAGAGTGATAGCATCACAAGTTATAAATCACAAGCTTGATATATTGAGAATGAATACAATATGGGATTTTCACTCCCCAAAAGTGGTTTTCCAAAGAGAAAATAAAAATCTATGCTAAAACCCTAAACTAACCTGGAGAGAATATTCAAAAGTGATGTTCAATGTTCTCAATTTAGAATCTCTGTTCCTCTCTCTAAATAAAACCCTAAGTTAAAGTATTTATAGTTTTTACAAATTGACCCTAAAAATTACACAGAAAAGACAACTCGTAGCTAGTACGTCTCGTAGGTACGACTCATAGGGTGACCTAAGAGTCGTAATTAGGGTCTCGTATTAGGTTCTTGACATTTTGAACTCAAATGGTATGATCCACTGGTACGAGTCATTGCTTGGGCTATGACTCGTATGCTCCTCTTGTAGTCTAGGCTTTCAGTTTTTGGTCCAAAGTTTTGGCTCTCTATTTCCTGCTATGATTCCACCTATACGAGTCATACAACTCATGGGGTGGCCTAGTAAGGCTGACCTCCACTTAGCAGATTTTTGATTTTTTCTCTCTATTTCTGGATACGAGATCACCCTACGAATCATTTCTTGGGCTAGGAATTGTAGGTGAGCTCGTATGTTCTACACTTCAGTCAAATCTACAATTTTTCTCTAAAATCATGCCAACCTACCTTTTCTGTAATAACAACACAAAAACACATAAAATCATAAAAAGTCGCATTAAGAACTCACAAGATTCCTTGTTTTAGGCATCAAATGTGTCATATTTTGATAGCACATCAACACCCTCAACTTAGAACTGTTGCTTGTCCTCAAGCGATGACTCAATCTAAACAGACAATGAGAAACACATAGCAGTTATATTAATGACATATACATCATTTGCTCTAATTCAGGTACCCTACTTTTATTTTCAAAACAAGATTGCAACACTACTAAGCAAAACAAAAGTACAAAGATATATCTGGCAACCCAACTATGATAAGATAAGGAGCATCAACCATCCACAATTACTGGTATAGTCATATTCTAATCAAGTAGTGCAAATGCCCTCACAAAAAATAAGTCCCTCTTACTCACTCAAAAAGCATTTAGAATTCAGGGAGTGTGGAAGCATTCTCACTCTCACAAATGAAATTCATGCAAAATGACTAACACCATAGGCTTGCCCCTACACTCAACTTCTAGATTGGTGACAAAATGTATTTGGATCACTTTAGGACTTAACAACTTGTAACATAGGCTCATGGGACTTTGGTATGACATTTTAGGCAAGTAGTGACTAAAAGCTATCATTGAACCATGTTTACCCAAACTTTTACCTTCATAATCCAACCATTTTCACTAAATCTACCCTTATTCTCCTATTTCAAGCTTTCCCCGAGTACTTTCATTCTCTTTTTTCAGCCGTGCCTTATTTTTGAACTCATTTTTGCTATTTCCTTCAATTCAAGGCACTTTTTCTTTTTTTCCCTGCCCGGGCTCATGATTTTTCATTTCTTTCTTTATTTCCCAATTAACCATCTCATTGTTATTACTTTACCACAATAAGGGAGACCCTCAACTTAGGCTTTTAGCTTGAGGTGAAGTACATAATATCTAATCCTCAAACCAGGGCCACTATTTGTAGCCACCCTCAACTTATGCTTTTAGCCTCAATCAAGGTTCACATGTTCAAGGATAGACCAGGGCCAATATCAAGATATTTCATCAAACAAGGTTAAGCTAGTAAGGTGTTAAGAAAGAAAGAGTACATGATAAGCTCAAACATTTGGAACAAAGGGTTCACTAACACATTTGGTATGTCATTTAGGCAAAAGTGGGCTCACTAGAAGAATAAAGGCCAAAGATCCCTTCCAAATTAACCATATCACCAAACCAATCTTAGAGTAATAAGGCACGTTCTGAGTCCATACATGATACATGAATACAACAAAATAAGCTCACAACACATATGACATTGCACACACAATCAAGTATAGACTCACAGGTCATGCTTAAAGCCTCAACTTACCTTTACATTATCAGAACAAACATTACTCAATAATTAAAATGCATGATTGCATCAATAACCAATAATCTCAAAAAATTATGGGGTACCTAAATTTTCCAAACCATTCAAAAAGCATTTAAAGACTATGATTATGCCAAAAGATAATACTACTATGTACTTACACATTATCTACACTACTTAAACATGTCAATTCAACAGAAATTAAACATCCATAAGGAAGAAGAATCACGGCAAGAGAATCTTAGGATAAAAAATAGGGGAAGTTATGGACTTGAGGCTACTCAGACTTCACCTTAATTCA
Organism: Solanum clarkiae; assembly: GCA_011800125.2. Taxonomy (NCBI): domain Eukaryota; kingdom Viridiplantae; phylum Streptophyta; class Magnoliopsida; order Solanales; family Solanaceae; genus Solanum; species Solanum clarkiae. The sequence goes on from JAABOM020061836.1 coordinate 10,553, forward strand.
TAACTTTCCACACCCCACCAAAATAGAATACTTTGTCATAAAAGTAAAGACATGAACAAAAACCAAATAATGGAAACATATATATATATATATATATATATATATATATATACACACACACACACACACACACACATAAAAAACAAA
>JAABOM020061837.1:0-10698 GCA_011800125.2 Solanum clarkiae
CACCATGGCCCCAACGGCCTAGTCATATGCATTTCCTTTGGCTTATTATCATTGTTTACCTACTTTAAGGCATTCTACAGGTAGAAACGTACAATAAGCGCATAGTTACAGGTTGGTTCTCCCAGGCCTTATCGGCAACGGGTGCCGGTCCGCCCTTCGGGACTTTGTAGCATGACAACTTTGTCATTTTACATTTAGACACACCCCAAACCAGCCCTTGAAGTATCAAAATAAACAACAAACCCTTCTAACTGTTCCAATAGATCCAAAATATGAGTGGATTTTAGCTTGTATTTCAAAGTTTGAAAACTCTTTTCACATTTGTTGGTCCAAACAAAATTTGCCTTCTCTTGAGTCAATTTTTTCAAAGGGGAAGAAATTGAGGAGAAACCATTCACAAACCTCCAGTAATACCCCGCTAAGCCCAAGAAACTCCAAATATCCGATTCAGTCAAGGGTCGAGGCCAATTTCTTCACATCCGTTTTCATAGGGTCCACTTTAATTCCATCACCCAATACTACATGCCCTAGTAATGCAACTTCCTTCAAAAACAATTCTCATTTATCAAATTTACCAAACAACTTCTCATCCCTCAATATTTGCAACACTACTCTCAAAGTTTCACATGCTCTTCTTCACTCCGGGAGTAAATCAATATGTCATTTATTAAGACCACTACAAACATATCAAGGTAGGATTTAAAGACCTTATTCATGAGATCTATAAATATCACTAGTGCATTAGTTCAGCCAAATGACATCACTATAAATTTAAAATGACCATATCTAGTCTCAAAAGTCGTTCTGAGAATATTACACTCCCTCACCCTCATTTGGCGATACCCAGACCGAAGATCAATCTTAGAAAAATGACTAGCCCTTTGTAGTTGATCAAATAGGTCATCTATCATTGGAAAGGGATCCTTATTCCTTATTGCGACCTTATTAAGTTGCCGATAGTCGATGCACATTCTAAGTGAGCCATCTTTCTTTCTTCCAAAGAAGACTGGTGTAGCCCAAGGCGCCTTACCAGGCCTTATAAAAACCCTTCTCCAACAAGTCCTTCAATTGGTCCTTTAACTCCTCTAACTCCATTGGGGCCATACGGTAAGGAGGAATGGAAATGGGTTGAGTATCAGGGAGGAGATCTATATTAAAACCTATCTCCTTTTCAGAAGGGACACCAATAAGTTCATTGGGAAAGACATCAAGAAATATTGACAATCGGAACTAACTCGATAGGAGGTACTTTTGACTTAATATCCCAAACCCTCATAAGATAGTGAATGTAACCCTTAGAAATCAATTTTCGGGCCATAAGACAAGAAATAAATGTCACGACCCATGCTAGGGTCTAGACATGACACGGCAAATGGGAAGCCAAAGGCAACCCAAACAAGCCTCTTAGCATATTGTTTGCACATCCTTGGTTTCGCAAAAATAATAAAAGATAAATAAACACAAAGCAAATAATTTACAAGGGAAGTTAGGCTTTGGACTCACGCTATGGGGATGTTATAGGGAAGAGGATAAACATTAATCACATAGCAAATAAGTCTAAGGAGCGTATAAATATGACTCATGCTATGGGAGCATTTAGGAACTTGAGACTTTCATCACTTTCCACCATAATCAATAGCATCAAATAGCATCACATAAGGGATAGCGTCTGAGGGATAAGTCTTTGTAAAATCTCAACATCAAATTGTAGGTACATAGCATAGTATCAAATATCACCTATAAGCATGAATAGGACGGGGGTCGAGACATTCTTAAAGCTCACCCTTAAACTATAAAGTAAAGTGGAATAAAGTCTCAACATAATTAAGATAGAAACCAGGTATCGTCCTCTAACTAGAGGACTCGTCAACTGTCTTCTTTCAATGATCCAACGCTAACCACCTAGAGGATATTGATAAGCGCTGGTCCATACATGGTGAATCATGTACCCATAGAGTATGTGTTATTACTCGGAATGTACTAAGTATGTGGGGTGCAATGCAACAAAGGAAGCAAGCTATAGTAATCAAAATGCATATACATAATCAAATAGGTAAGTTCAATATGCCATGCATGATCAATGCTTAAGGTAAAACATACGTGGAGGTAATCATACTTGCATAACTCATAAAAACCAAAATAAAGTGGCATGAGTAGCTCGTCCATAAACCTTGTACTAGAGGGTGAGGAATATTGGGTAGGTCATAATAATAAAGAACCATCATAAATTATCATAAGAGAATTGTCCCGACCCAAGCCTAAGGCCTAGACGTAACATGGCGCATAGGGAACCCGAAGGGACTCTAAGCAAGCCCTCTTATCATATTACTACACATCTTTAATCACGGATACAATAAAATGACAAAAAGAGACAGTAATAAGGGACAATCGGGGCCTAGGGACATCTTTCATAACAAAACATTAAGAGTCAAGAGAGAGTCAAAGCTCATAACATAATACATAAATATGTCCAACAACTTAGCATAATCTAGAGTCAAGAGAGAGTCAAGCAACCGGGATCACTCTCATAGTCAATACATACATAGGAGAGGATAGTTTTAGTACATAACATGAGATCATAAATATTGTCCCCGAAATGGAGGACTCACTAATCAGCTTGAGAGACAATAGAACTAGCCAAGTAGAGAAGGAGGAGTATCAAGCAAGGCTCCGGTTCCTATATGGTAAAATCATATAAACATAGACTATGCGTTAGTATGTTTGAATGTACTGAGTATATAGGATGCAATGTACCAAAAGATAGGTAACATAGGCAAATTGCAATATCATAGGCAATAGATAGCATAGTAACAATATGACAGAAGTGAAGGATGTTTGAAGTAAGTCATGTATATATTGAATAAAATACATGTGTAGCAAGTGATCATCAAAGTAAAATATCCAAGGCCTACCACCCCCTTGGAGAGGCGGATGAGGCACAAACCCCTCAATATGGTTAATGAGGTACCAACCCCTCAATATGGTTATACGGGCCTACTACCCCTCGTACTAGGAAACCAATGTACAAACCCCTCGATATGGTTAATGAGGTATCAACCGCTCAATATGGTTATACAGGCCTATTACCCCCCGTACTAAACAACCAAGGTACCAACCCCTCGATATGGTTACCCGGGCCTACAACCCACGAGCTAGGCTTCATCAACTCACAACACTATCGAAGTTCATCATGAAATTAACATATATACAACATACTTTCATCTTCATAAAAGTCATATATTTCATATGCGAAGCATTAGGCCTTCAGCAACTCAAGAATAATAATCCATACATTTTATCAAATACTTGGTGGGTGTACAATGCTAGTGTAAAACTATTCAATTAAGGAGTGAATTTGTGTAAGAAGTCTTGAAGTAAAACATCCCACCAATACTTAGTAACACCATCATACAATATACATCAAGATCCTTCCTCAAATCTAAAGTTAGATCCAAGATTCATAGCTCAAGACATGTTAAAACAGTCACGCTTTTACAAAACCCCAACACAATTCATAATCAAATTCATAATAATAGACTCATATGTAAAATCAACTTAAAAGCATGTAAATTACATGGAATGGAAGCTTTGGCACCATGGGTGAAAGGAACCAATGGTTGAAACCCATATACCTTGGATTTGGAGAATAAATTGATGAGGTACCAACCCCTCAATATGGTTATATGGGCCTACTACCCCCCGTATTAGGCAACCAACGTACAAACCCCTCCATATGGTTAATGAGATATATATGGTTACCCGGGCCTACAACCCCCGAGCTAGGCTTCATCAACTCACAACACTATGGAAGTTTATCATGAAATTAACATATATATAACATACTTTCATCTTCATAAAGTCATATATTTCATTTGCGAAGCATTAGGCCTTCAGCAACTCAAGAATCATAATCCATACATTTTATCGAACACTTGGTGGGTGTGCAATGCTAGTGTAAAACTATTCAATTAAAGAGTGAAATTGTGCAAGAAATCTTGAAGTAAAACATCCCACCAATACTTGGTAACACCATTATACAATATACATCAAGACCCTTCCTCAAATCTAAATTTAGATCTAAGATTCATAGCTCAAGACATGTTAAAACAGTCACGCTTTTACAAAACCCCAATACAGTTTATAATAAAATTCATAATAATAGACTCATATGTAAAAAAAAATCAACTTAAAAGCATGTAAATTAGATGGAATGGAAGCTTGAGCACCATGGGTGAAAGGAACCAATGGTTGAAGCCCATATACCTTGGATTTGGAGAATAAATTGATGAAGATTGGAGATGGAGACTTGAAACTTGAGTGTAATCCTTTGATCCAAATGAGTTTTGGGACTTGAGTTTTAGGATGAAATATTTGTCCAAGTGTTTGAAAGAGTATTAGGGAATGTCTTGTATGACATGAAGCTAAAATATGGCTGGGTATAGGTATTTTCACTCATGGGAACACTTAGATCCATGACCCAAAAGCCTTGGACCGAGATAGAAAACAGCACACAAAAATACACACTAGCGCGCTCTTGGTGCGTCGCACCAAGGGCGCGGATTGCTTACTAGAAATTGCATTTTGCGATTTTCAAATATTGATATGGTTGCTTAAAAGTTGGGGTTAAACCCATTTCCCACTCAATTGGCCCAATTATAAAGAATATGAAGTCAAAATTTTAATATCATGCATGGATTTTGAGATATATGAAAATTACAATCCTGGACACTTTCGAGGAACATTTTCAGGCACATTTTGGGGTCGTTTTGATATCTCCCCCTAGGGAACTTTCGTCCTTAAATGTCAAAGAGATGTACATAAGGAATCATAAGGAGGTCATCCCCAATAAGAATGCATCAACACACTCAAAACAACATTTATAAAATCTCAACGTAAGTGTAGAATCACCATGAACTTTTTCAATATAAACATGAATGCGTGCAAATGACTTAGGGGCTGGAACACGAGACATGAAATCACATAGAAGACTTAGAATTTGTACCTTAGGCTTGAGTAAAATGGCAGATATAAGGACATCAATTTTGCATATCCCCTTCGGCCTCCCGTGTAGCACTTTCGACTGGTTGATTTCTCCAAAGGACCTTAACGGAAGCAACATACTTGTTCCTCAATCTCTTCACTTTTCTATCCAAGATCGCTACTGGAACCTCTTCATATGTCAAGTTGTCTTCAACTACTCCTACAACATCAAAAGGCGTAATAGCATTAGGATCACTCACACACTTCCTCAACACAGACACATGGAAGACTAGATGAACCACTTCTATTTCACTAGGCAATTTCAATTCATAGGCCACACTACAAATCCCCTTAATCACCCATAAAGACTGAAAAATATTGGACTTAGTCTACCCTTCTTACAAAAACAAACCACACCCTTCATGGGTGAGACCATCAAATAGACACAATCACCAACTTTAAATTTAAGCTTTCTTCTTCTTACATCGTCATAGGACTTATGGCAAATTTGGGCTATTTTCTACCTTTCTCTAATCATCCTTACCTTCTCCATAGTATCAATAACAAGATCCGGACCCAACAAAGCCATTTTTCCAACTTCAAACCACCCAACCAGTGATCTACAATGTCTACCATAGATGGCCTCAAAAGAAGCCAAACCAATGCTAGAATGATAGCTATTGTTATAAGCAAACTCAACCAATGGAAGATGATCATCTCAACTACCTTTGAACTCCAAAATACAATCCCTAACCATATCCTCAAGAGTTTTGATAGTTCTTTCGGCTTGGCTATCCATTTGAGGATGGAAGATCGTACTAAGTTTAACTTTGGTACCAAGACCCCTTTGGAAAGTCCTCAAAAAATATGAAGTAAATTGAGCATTATGATCCGATATGATGGATAATGGAACCCCATGCAATCTCACCAACTCATGAATATATAACTTAGCATAATCTTCAGGCCCTTATGTAGTCTTAACTGATTGAAAGTGAGCCGATTTTGTCATCCAATCAACCACAACCCAAATTGAATCAAAACCTCTTCTAGCCTTCGGCAACCCAACCTTAAAATCTATATTAATCTCTTCCCACTTCCAAGTAGGAATCTCTATGTCTTGGGTTAGGCCACCCGGCCTTTAATGTTAGGCTTTGACTTGTTAGAAACTATGACAAACGGAAACAAATTTGGCAATGTCTTTCTTCATACCTCCCCACCAGTACACATCACTCAAATCTCTATACATCTTGGTAGAACTGGGGTGAATAAAATAGGCAGAACTGTGAGCTTCATCAAGAATCTTTTCTCTGAAGCTATCAACACAAGGCACACATAATCTACCTTGGTATTTAAGGAGACCATCTCCCTCTTGGGAGAAAACCTCCACCTTTGTCACGACCCAAGCCTAGGGCCTAGACTTGACACGGTGCAAAAGGAACCAGAAAGGGATCCCAAGCAAGCCTCTTAGAGCATCATTACACATCCTTAATCATGGAAACAATAAATCAAGCATCAAAAGATAAAAGAATGGGTAAATCGGGGCTAGGGTAAAAATCTTCCATATCATCATAATCAAGAGACATGAGTCAAGCGCATATTGTAGATACATAACATGTCCAACAAATACCTCTAATACATAGATAAGAGAGGGGGCCAAGACAAAGTAACCGGGCTCACCCTCATGGTCAAATAGAACATAATAAAAAGTATCTCAATACATAATAGGAGAAATATAGACTAAGGTCCCTGAAGTGGAGGGCTCACAAACTAGCCTGGATAGCACCGAACTAGCCACGCGGAGGAGGATAATGATCAACTTGGGAATCGGTTCCTATATGGTGACATCATGTAGGCAAAGAGTAAGTCTTAGTATGTTTGAATGTACTATGTTTGCGATATGCAATGCAAACAAGAATTAAGCATCATAATCAAAATGCATAACAATAGGCAATAGGCATACTTGTAGAAATATGACATGTATGATCAATGCATTAGTAAATCATTCTTAAGAAACTCATGCTCATATAGAAGATCATATGTATAGAAGAGACCAAGCTAGCTTTCCTAATGAACAACTCTTTTGTATGATGTTGCCCCATCACTTAGGTGGAAGAGTACGAACCCTCATCTAGGTTGGTGATAATACCACCCTATTACTAAGGTGGAGAAGTACAAACGCTTCCTTAGGTTGATGAGGACAAACCCCCATCTAGTTTAGTGATGATGCTTCCCCATCACCAAGTGGAGAAGTACAAACTCTTCCCTAGGTTGATGAGTACAAACCCCAATCTAGGTTATCCGGGTTCTTAGTCCCCCCCCCCCCGAATTGGGCATGGTCTAATGCAACACTTTATATGGAATTTATCATCTACATAAGCTCATTTCATCATCATATAGTCAATTATATCATATTTCATGCTTTGGGCCGTCAACTCCTCAAGAAACCACATCCAGATATTTTATCAAACACTTCGAAGGTGTGTAATGTTAGTATAAAACCATGAAATATATAGATGAAATTATGCAAGAAAGTCTATTGTAAAAGCATCAATCAGTACCTTGCTAAAACCTCAAGAAATATTCATCAAAAGCCTTTCTCAAATCTTATAATAGATCAAAGATTTATAGCTCAAAACATAGCATAACAGCCACGACTTTACATAGCTTTAACATAGTATATAGTGAATTTCATAATATACAAGACCCATTTGTAAATCAACTTTAAATCATGCAATTTGAGTAAAAGGAGGCTTGGGTATCATGAGTGAAAGAAACCCATGAATGAAACCCACATACCTTAGCTTAGAGATGAACTTGGTGAATATTGGAGATGGAGACTTGAAGCTTGAAGAAGAACCTTGAAGGAAAACCTTAGATTGAGATGAGGGTTTGGGACTTGAGTTTGAGGAGTGAAAATATGACTAAGTGTTTAGGTGAGTATTGGAAAATATTTAGGATGATATGAGGGTGAAATTTGGTTAAGTATAGGTAAAAACACGTTTGGGAACACTTCGACCCAAGATTTAGAATTCTTGAACTGAACTAAAAACAGTCTCAAATTAACACAGTGACGCATCACGGACGCAACGCAAAAACCTCTCTGGAAATCGACATTTGGGAATTTTGAATTTTGATACGGTTGCTTTACAATCGAGGATAGACCCTTTTCCCCCTAATTTTGACCCCCTGACAAGAATGTTATACTGAAAAATGACTTTTTTGAAAGAAAATTCGAAGATCAAAAATTGGTTTAAAACTTAATTGATTTAAGAAAAAAAAAACAATTTTCGAAATTTGAAAGGAAAAAACAAAGTCGCCACCTAATTTTAAGGATAATTAGGAAACCAACAAATATTTATAAAGACCTAACATAAAAATCTTTTTAAAATCCATACAAAGGGTTCGGGTTCACATTTCCACTTCAAGAAGGTTTTACGCACTTGAAATGGCCGCTAAATGCGGTTATCTGATGATTAGGGACGTTGACTAACTTTAAAAGATTTGATTGGACTTGAAACATGTTGACTGGCTTTTAAAATGACTAATTTTGAAAAGATTAATTGTATTTGATAAAAAGTTTGAAAAGATTGATTATGTTTGAAAAAACTTGACTGAAAAGATTGATTTTGAGAATTGAACTATAAATGTAAAAATCACTTTTTTATTTATTTATTTATTTTCCTTTTTTTATTTTTTATTTTAATAAAAGTATTTTCCCAAAATAAAATGAAACTAAACAAAAATAACATAAATGATTTGACACGCTGGGGAATCTAATTAGATTGAATCCATTAATAAACAAAATGTCAGCATCCAAAATAGCAAATGTCCGCAAATAATAAAATAAAAAAAGGAATTTAAAGAAAGGATTGGGTTTGGAAAACCCAAATGATGACTTGTTTTACTTCCTCATGTTTGGGCCTGTCTGACTGCTGCTTCTCGGCCCATTTCTTGGCCATATGCATGGAGGGTATACTAGTGTATACTCCTTGATCTCAACTCCCATGACTCTATAGGTTACTCCTTTCACTGTGAATTGAGGAATCTGACTCGAAGAGGAGATTTAAATCGACCCAGGAAGATGCAAGGAAATGAAGTCCCATCGGACTCAAGGACAAGTTCACATGAAACAAAAAAAATAAAAATAAAAAATAAAAAAAAACAAATAAGGATTAGAATTCATTAATTGAATAAAACTATGAATAAGAGTTAATAGCTCAAAATATATGAAAACTTCAAATACAAATAAGATGACCATTGAGATAGCAACAAACAGAGGCAAAGTATCACCAACCTTTATAGCAACATTCTCACAGACATTGTTGCCATAATATTATTGTAACACCCCACATATTACCATAATATTATTATACAAATGAAATATGACATGATTTGGTTAAACTAGCGCTAATGTTTAAAAGTATTTGAATCTCGTGTTAATGGGCTATATGTACGTCTAACGCTTAAGAAGGTCGGGCGTATACGTGTTTTGTGTCGAAGTGAGGAGATTACTGCCTTGAAATGAAGTGAGAGAATTAAGGTGCTTGTAGGACTTAGGAAGCAAGTAGGTGAGTCAGCTACTTGCTTAGATTAAATTGCTAACTAAACGGAGACGAGACCCGACGTCGAAATTGTCCAAGTCCCAGTATAAATAAAATTCGTGTTAAGGGTGTAAATTTGGGCCATGATTTAACATCACATATGGACTATATTTACAGCCCAATGATGATAGTAAGAAAGTCCCAAAGACATCATAAACTCTTGGATACTTTGGGCCCAAAACCAAGTAAGAAAAGTTGGTAAAATAGGGAGCCCAAGTCCATCGAACTGGAGACCCATTTTGGCCCAAGTTTGATGGACAAGCTTCTGGATAAGTAGCTTATTAATGTGTTCTAGAAGATGGTCAAAATACCAAGAGAATGTCGGCCAAAGTAGTAGCATAAAGAGGAGTCATAAACAGTAAATATTCATTCACTTTTAACTTGGAAAATTTCTGCTTTCTCCCAAATTTATTGTTCTTCTTTCTTCACCTGGCAAAACAGCTAAATAATGATCCTAGGGTAATTGGAGAAGTGTTACACCTTGAAGTAAGTGGTAAGTAAGTTTAAACATATGTTTAGTATAGTTTTCGTATGAAAAACAAGAAGTATATGTTAGTATGTTGGTGCCGGAAGTTCTGGACAGATTTTATACTAAGGGTTCTTGTGTACTTATCTTGTAAATTAAGAGGTTTTCATCTTGTTGGCTAGCTTTATTATGTATTGGTACTTAATTATGCAACAAATATTGGTTTTACAGTAGTGTAACAAGGCTGATTAACTACTTTTACAGTCGACAAAAGCGAGTCATTATATGATATCGCAATGATGTGCTTCGTACGAACTTGTGGACTGTTGGAGAGCAAGTTGTTGCTTCACATCCTTAATCACTGATTTGTTGTTGTTCCGAAACTGGTTTATAGTTGGTTGAATGTATAAATGTTGCTTGAACAGTTATGTTTAGGTTGGAACAGATTTGGAATGGTTAAGGTCAAAAGGTAGCGAGGGGAAGTAACGTTATGCTGCCCATTTTTAGGTGATGTAGAATTGTTATGTGTTGTTCTTAGTGGGCTGTTGTAAGACTATTGTGGCATTAAAATAGGCTATACATGATGTGTACATGCTAATGTGTGTTGGAAAATATGATTAAAGGCGTAGAGGTTGGAAGAATACGTTCGGG
>JAABOM020061838.1:0-10698 GCA_011800125.2 Solanum clarkiae
AACCGCTTATGTTATTTTAATTTTTATTCCAAAAAGAATTTTGCAATGAAATTAAAAAAAAAAGATAATAAATAATAATAATAATAATAATAATAATAATAATAAAAATTTTATATTTAATTCTATTTTTCAATCACAATCAATTTTCAAGTTTAGTCAATTGTTTTTAATTCGGTCAAGTCCAGTCAAATCTTTCCAAGTCCAGTTAAATCTTTTTCAAAATTAGTAAATCTGTAAACAAGTGAATTTGTCAAAGTCAATCAAGTCAAAGTTAGTCAAATTTTCATAATCGCTGGATAACCGTATTTAACGGCCATTTCGAGTGCGTAAAACCTTCTCGAAGTGAAAATGTGAACCCGAACCTGTTTCTCTGGATTTGAAAAAAATTTTCTGTTTGGTCTTTTAAAATATTTTAAGGTTTTCTAATTATCCGCAAAATTAGGTGGCGACTCTCTGTTGTTATCCTTTCGAATTTCGAAAATTGGTTTCACTTAAATTAATTGAGTTGAAATCAATTTTTGATTTTCGAATTTTTCTTTTTTAAAACAAAAGCCATTTTTTTGGTATAACAAAAATGGCGACTCCCTGTTGTTATCCTTTCGAATTTCAAAAATTGATTTCACTTAAATTAATTGAGTTGAAATGGATTTTTGATTTTTGAATTTTTTTTTTTAAAAAAGGCCATTTTTCGGCATAATATTATCTATGCTGGAAATCTCAATAGTTGTTTGATTGCGTCTTTCTTTCTCTTTTGATAAGTTTTACATAGATGTAATCGTATTCAAGTATCATTGAGGTCAATCACCACACTATTTATATCATACATACGACATTATACGAAGTGTGAGTGTTTAGTCAATACACACCTAAAGAATTTAGGTTTCACCTTATGATCAATATACACGATCATAATCTAATTTGCATGAGATTCAACGACTGAAACTATTAATAGCTCCGAGGGGAAAACATCCTCCTATGACTAAAATGTTAGTCAGGAACTCAATCTGTCTATTTTTTACTAAATTTTAGTTATGTTATTTGTTTTTTATAATCTTTTAGAATATTATAAATTATTGTTATTTCTTTATTATGAGTATATATAATTTATAAAATAAAATATTTTAATAAAATTTCTTATGTATCAATTTGGGTTAAATATCAACTCAAATTTTAGTGAGCTAAACAAAATGGCCTAAGTTGATAATCAAGTTAAACTTAAACAAATTGTAATTTCATAAGCTAATCTATTACATATGCATAAGTGCGAATAAGCAAGCACCTCTCGATTGACATGCCTGCTTCAGTTGCATACTTAATACTTTTTATTACAGTTGCTTCAACTGTGATATTACAATATTGCCCTTAATAAATCATTCTCTTAGTTGCTTCAACTGTGACTTGACTATATCACCTTAATCAATTATTGTAAGCAATACAAATTTTAAAATTAGGATAAAACAAACACAAATACGATATATTAAGTCTTCTTTTTAAATTGGATAAATAAAATCAAATAACTCGTTTCTCAGATGCTTCACTTGTGATTTTACTATATCAGTAATACAAATATTATAATTAGGATGAAAGTAACATAAATATGATAAATTAAGTTTTTTTTTTTTGAATTGGTCGAATAAAATTAAATAACTATTTTAATATCTTTCGGCGATTATATTTGTGTCAAAATATAATGTAGATAAACAAAAAAGTTCATGTATATTACTTGAATGAATAAAAAGTAATTAAGTCATAATAATTATCAATTTAGATTTAACAGATATAAAAAAAATTAAATAATTTTTGAAATTTATCACTGCCACAAAATTTGGAACGAAGAGATAACATACATTATTTAAAATAATAATATAATATAACATGAATAATTAATTCTACATTTTGATCATATTTATGTAACACATTCTGGGGGTGGAGTAGGAAATCTAGCCCTATCATCACAATAATCATAAATTTTATACTTAGCTCTATATTCTTGATATATTTTTCCAAGTGTAGAACTCATCTTCCAATATTTTCTTTGGTTCCACCAATAATTTTGTGAATTGCAATTATTATTTGAATTAATTATTGGGCATCCACCAATTTTAAAATCTTGAAAATAAGCTTTGAAAGGTGCAAAAGACCAATTGGTCTTTGTTAATCCTCCATCTGTTGCCCAACTTTCTCCATCCCATATTGTGCCTAGTACTTGCATTGGTTGTTTTGGATAACCAACTCCAATATTTTCATTGTTTTTGAACACCCTGATTGGAATATTCTCCACATAAAATCTGAAAAACATTAAAAAAAAAGAGAGTATAATTGTCATTTATCAACACTAGCGAATTGTTTTTTCAAATTATTGGTACTGGCTTAGAGTGAGAACCCAGTCCATAGTTACACGGTAGGTCGGTTGCCCTCTAGCCAATGACTAGAGTAAAATATCCTTGTCCGTAGTTTCAGCAGACTCTCTTTTGTCTTGCAAACCCCTTATTCTGTACTCCCCTATTCTTGAAATTGGGGGGTCTGTGACTTTTGTTGCTCTTCATGGAGCTTTTAACTTAATAGGTTTCATGTTACGTCAATTCGAGTTCCTATTCTTGAAATTGGAGGGTCTATGACTTTTGTTGCTCTCCATGGAGCTTTTAGCCTAATATGTTTCATGTTACGTCAATTCGAGTAAATGATTCAGGATCATTATAGACAAGCTTTGACAAATGAAACTGTTCAGAAAGACAAAAATTACCTGGAGAGTCATTATAATATAACAAAAGGATTTAATTTTAGATGCATTTATAATGTAAAATACACTTTACAAAATTGATAATAAACAATAATAACATACCCAGTGGAGTGTTAAATTAAAATTGATAATAAGAAGTAATTAATGTGTATGGTAAAAAGAAAAAAAGAAGTTGTACTTGATAAACATTTTCCTTTTAAAATGACTAACATGTCATTAAAAGTATTTATGGAAAATATACATTTCAAAGTATTTTTATATATATAAAGAGATGAATGATGAAAACAGAATAGAAGTATGATAAAAAGATTTATTTTAGAAATTCAGATATAACAAAAGATATTAGAGATTAAATTATATAAAATCTTACCAAATCAAAAGTACTTATAAGTTGTAAAATTATTAATTTAGGTATAATCAACATATGACTAATATTAGCTTATAAAGCACTTTTGGTGTTACCAAATGCACGAATAAGCCAAAAAGTATTCGTAAAAGTAATTTTCACCTGCTTATAAGCTTAGCCAAACATCCTCTAAAATTGATCGACAACACATGCTATAACAACATGGTTAAAAAGATTAAACAACTCAAATAAACACCATATATAAATCAATTCTTGTATGGTAGAGTAGTAAGTATTCTTTCATTTTTAACTAGAGATATGATATTCGAGTTCTGTTGGACATGGAGTCACCTATGTTAGAACCCTTCACCTCCCCGTGTGAGACTTTCTAACTCTAATTTCAATTTAATAGAACCTCAACTATAAGTACCAGATACCATGTGAAAAAAAAAAACACCCCTTATCATAAACGAGTAAAGAATAAAACAAACATACTCTATTTCCACAATGAATCAAGAACATAGAACTCAAAAGATCGAAAACTGCTAATTCAAATATATGTGAAAACATATATTATATGATAAAACTTGATCAAGAACATAGAATCAAACACTTACCAAACTTGATGGACAACACATGATATAATATCATGGTAGAGAAGATTCAACTCAAATGAATATCATATATAAATCAATCCTGATATGATGGAGTGGTAAATGCTCCTTCATTTTTATCTAGAAAAATCTAGATTTCTAGTCATGTTGGATATCTTTCACCTCCCAGTGTAAGATTTTCTAACTCTAATTTGAATTTAATCAAACGTCAACTATGAGTACAAGAATTCAGGTGGAAAAAAAAATACTGCCACAATACCTATTTATCATAAATGAGTCATGATCGAAAGATATAACTAACATACTATCTCCACATTAGATCAAGAATACAGAATCAGAAGAATTAAAAATCGTTAATTCAAACAAATGTAAAAACATAAATTATCATATGACATAAATTGTATATAATTATCTTACACTATTTGATGTTCATTCCACATGATTTTATATGTGTGAAAATCTGCAGTTGGATCAAACCAAAGATGTATCCTTTCTTCTTTATTTCCTTCACCATTTGCAAACACATTTGTATGTAAAATATATGGCTTGCCTTCCCTATTCCCCAAAAACTCAATATCTATTTCATCATGATTATTTGTATGTGAATGTAGCTGCAAAAAAGAAAAACATATATTTGCAATTAATTCCTAAATATTTAATTTATAACTTGGATTTAACTTTATATACACTGATAATATAAAATATTTTACACTATTAATATATTTTAATTCATTATAGCATGCATATCATTGTCTTATTTTTCCAAGATGTTAATCCCACTTCTTTTATGGACGCTTATTTATCGTTTGCTTTTAGGATACGTTCAATATCAATAAAAATTTTTTTTGATAAAATAAATAATTTTTTTTCTTATTTTTTGTAATGTTTAACAACTAAAAAAATTATGTATATCAATATTTATAATTAGCTAATTCAAAAATTAATAAAAAATAATATTTTTTACTTACATAAAAAGCAATAACAACTCCTGCAGTGTCTCTTTTTGGTAGCTTTATATTCATGTGAAAGAATCCTGAACCATAATCCATCTTAGACCCAAAGCCAGATCCTACATATAAATAAAATCCAACAAATTTAGTATTATTATAATTAATAATTAAATCAAGCTATTAAAAAAATATTCTACTATATTTATAATCGTTTAAACTTTTAAATGAGAAGATCACCTAACTCAAGTTGGTAGGATTATACTAAAGATTTTTCAAGTGTTTGTTTCACGAAATAATGATAGATTTCAATATTTTTCTTGTGAGAAAATAATGACACGTTTAAGATTATATAAGTTTCAAAAATGTTATAATCACATAAATATAATGTAATATTATGACATATTTACAAAGGTAGAGCCATAATTTCAGTTTTGCAGGTTTTGAATTTTGAAATGACGACTTAATGCGTTAATTCATATTTAGACTTCAAACTCCAGCCCTGCCTATTTACAACATACAAATTTCTCAAATTCTTTTTTGTTCTTGAGCTCTGATCCAAATCAAACTATATATGACAGATAAATCAAAACATATGAAACTAACATATAATAATAAAAATTTAGTAATAAAAGAAATTAGATAAACAAATTATGCCTTAATCCATATTTAAACTTCAAACTTCAGCACTGCCTAGTTATGATATCCAAATTTCAAATTCTTTTTCATTTTTGAGCTTCGATCCAAATCAAACTGTGACAAATAAATTAAAACATATGAAACTAATATATAATAACAAAAATTTAGTAAAAAATAAAAATAGATAACCAAATTACCAGAATATTTGTCCAATGCAATCTGAAGTCCTCTTCCTTGGTTGAATGATACAACATTTTGATTCCCAAATATAATTTTATAATTAACATCATAGGGTACATCTTGGGCCAAAGCTCTAAGTAGGAAAAGACCAAATAAATATACAAGTTTTATATAAAAATACATATTTTGCAACATTAAAATTAGAAAAAATAAAAATTTATATATGATTGATATAAAAAAAGTGTAGATGTTTGAGAAGCTTCTACTAGAGGAATATATATATTGGGGGTTTGGGGGAGATAGAAAAAGTAGAAGAAAATTATGCTTAGGGTGTGTTTGGTTATGAGGAAATTTTTTACCTTTCTGAATTCGATCGATTGGTTAACTAATATTTTTTCAAAGAACATAAGTTTCTAAAGAATCAGCACAATAATTTCCTCGCTGCAAATAGGAAAAACAATAGCTCTATAAGTGGTATTCCAAACTCAGAGCTTGTTTGGATTGGCTTATTTAAGTGTTTTTAAGCTAAAATAGCTTTAAACACTTTTAGAGTGTTTGAATAAACTTAAAAAAGTGCTTATAAGCACTCTTTTTTAAACTGAAATGATAAAAATAAGTCAAGAATGAAAAAACCCATCCATTCAGGCTCTTAGTGTCTCCTCCGCCTCACCACCCATTCCTCCACCATACCTCATCACGAATAATATTTAGTAGATTTTATATAAATAATTTTGAGATGGTATATTTTCGTGTACCCCTTTGACCACCCCATTTCCTCCCCCCCCCTCTCGCCTCGCTTATGAAATATTTCACAAGATAATATATATAAATGCTTTTGAAATAATATTTTGCATATTTAATAAACGTCAATCAATCAATAAATAATTCATTTATTTTTTTTTAAAAAAAAAATTCGTACCAAACACACCCTTAAAATACTTCACTCAAAATAAAGAAGAAAAAAATGAGTTTGTGTTGTGTGGTTGAAACTCTTTCCTTTAAGTCATATAATTTACCTTCCTAATTGGGCATATTGTTTACATCAATCTTAGAAATAAATTTTCAAACACCTTATGAATAAAGAAAAAGAAATTGAACCAACTAACTTGATTAATACGCAAAATAAATAAATAAATTACATATATATTGATAATGTAATATATTAGTATAACATGGAAGTAAAATAAATTAGTTATCATTTTTATTAAATTACATAATAATATTTGTCATAGAAGAAGTTGTGTTTGAAATACCGAATGAAAACTAAAATATGTTATAGGCAATAAATTTAAAATTCAAAATTTATATATAAATTTCTACGAGGACTTTAGATTAATATATAATAATAATAATAACTTTATGCTAACAATCAATTATTTATAGAATATAAATTTCTTAATATATACATATAGAATCTCATGAATTTATTGGTCGTGATATAAATTGACCATTAATATAATTACTTTCAAAAGGTGAATTTTTTTTTCTTATTTTATTTTTATATTTATTTTTATCAAATGTAATTTTTATTTATTTTTTATCAGTATATAAAATTTAAACTCATACTAAAATAATGATCATGTTTTAAGCCTCAAAAGAATGAAGGAAATGGAAGTATGAGTTGGGCAACAATCTTTATCACTTTACACATCACAATTTTCTCATTTTAGAGATAACTTCAAAAGAAAATGAACATGAATTGGATATTAACTTTTTCTTGAATTATAGCGTGAACAATTAATTTAAATAGCTGTAAACTTCATCATTTATATTAAAAATAGATAATAGGTATATGTAAAATTTATGTACATAAAAGCGAATTTTAAATTTAAAATAGTATTGTTTGGTGTGTTGTTTCCTTCAATCCATGATATTTCTCTTTAAAGTTTTTGCACAACTTCTAAGAAAGATTTTATTTATCACTCCTTATATGTCTGTCTTGATTCACGTGAAGGAGTCGAATGGTAGAGCGTATTAATAAAAATAATATATATTTTAATTTGGTGTATTAGTAATATGATATTTGATATTTTTTATGCTATGTATAATTAATACTTGCAGTTGCGAAATTAAAATTTTGAGTAAAAAATGTCAAAATATAAAGAAGTAAAATCATGTAGAAGTCAGTGAATCTTGATATGTGATATAACATTATAAAAAATATATATATTTTTATCTAGCCGCAAATGTAATTTTTCGAGGACAGGATGTCGGTTGAGACCCCTCAAGTATATGTATGTGGCTCCTTCGCTGAATGTTTGTATCAATTAGTACACTCTATTGTGCATTAATGTGTGTATTACTAATACCATAGATTTTTAGTTATTAATAATGTAATGCTCGGTAAAATTACCAAAATACCCCTAGAATGGAGACGTGCGCGTAACACATCTTCCCAAGCTCGTACGAAAAATTCGAGACCGAATTTGCGATCAGCGGGAAAGGTCGAGTTGGAAAATGGTCTCGACCCGATTTAAGAGCAACCGAGTCAAAAAAAATATTCATAAAAATTGACCAAAACAGTGAGGTTACGCGACAGGCCCGCGATGCGGACCTATCGCGGCCCAAAACAGTGAGGCTATGCGAAGGCTCCTTGACGCGGATCCAACGCGTACCCACACTTATACTTTTTCTCAAAATTTCGACAGTATTAATTTTCGAAAATCACTTATGCGCGACAGGTCAGCGTCACGGACCTGTCATTCCGACATGCTACATCAAGTTTTAAATTTTTATTCTTTGAAGGGGTATTCTGGAATTTTCTCCACTTCTTTTAAACATGAACCACAACCCATCTAGGTCATTTTGATGATCAAATAGGGTCAAAACCCCCATTCCAAGTCCTTCTTCATTATACTTGAAAGATAGGGCTTGAGAGAGAAGAAAGAAGAACACAAGATTGGCGAATTCTTGACGGCTGAATTGGAGAGCTTTGATCCCAGGTATATAAGGCTAAACGAAAACATGAGATTGTCCTCTCATGTGCCCCAAAGGTGGTCTTAGATGGTTAAATGAAGGTTCTTGAGTCAATATGCATGATTTCTTGAAAAGTAGATTATTTACATGTATTTTCATATGTTGATGATGATCATAAACTTGTTTACTTAAATTGAATGTTTTACTTGAATTATTGCATAACCCGATCTATGATTTCTTAAAGATTGCATAAAAGAAGGTAGGGTTGAGTCTAGAGCCTCGATTGGGAACGTGATTTGGGATTGTGATTGAGAGTGAGATGTGAGAATGATGATGAGTGGATAGAACTAGATAGTCCTTGAGTCTCTATAAATGAACTCTAATGATTTGTCTATTCGATTGATCCCTAATGATTGTTCAAATCCTTGAATTGTTGATTGAGATGTTGAATGATGAGATCATTAGAGTCTCTTTGAGACTGAATGAATGATGAGATGATTAAAGTCTCTCTGAGACTGATTGAATGATGAGAGCCTTCATAAGGCTCAATTGAGATGAGTCAATTGAGATGTATTGATTAGATGGATTGTTTTATGAGCATTGAGTCGTGGGAGGAGTATCGAGCACCGAAAGAGTAAGAGTTAGTCCAACTCACACTCGTCAAACTATGCAGCCAAACGTAGGTGAGGATTAGAACCATTACATCTCATTGCGGTTCCCTCTAGATAGAGTCCCTGAAACAATAGAGGACTTAATGGATTGTTGGGATCCTTAGTGGATTTGATTCTTCCCCTACTTGGCAAGTATGAGACGGCTGTGGCAACATCAGCGTGATTGTTGTACGATCACTGGCTCATAAGTAATTGTTGTCGAATAAAAGAAACTCCCAGAAAGTTCTTATCTTGAGCACTCTGAATCGAAAAGTGATGAGATGAGATGTAATATGATGAGATGAGACGTGATGTGATGAGATGAGCTGAGTTGAATCCTTCTGAGATGAGTCTGATTAGATTGATGGGTTGATGGGTCATCTGTCTACTCTTTATTCTTGCTTTAGATAGACATATAACATGTTGATTGATTTCTATATTGAGTTGTTATTGCTTTTACTATTATTCTATCCGTTTCGATTTCACTTAGCTATTTTACATACCAGTACATTTCAAGTACCAACATCCTCTTTTGGACTACATCGTATTATGATGTAGATATGCAGGATAGAGGTAATCAGCAGGCGAACCGTTGAGGACCTTCGAGTGTTCAGCAGATTGGTGAGCCTCCCTTACTTCGGAGGGTTCATTGCATTATTTTTCATCACGCTTTATAGTTTAGAATTGCTTTTTTTTTTATGATAGATTGAGATAGTCATGGACCTGTCATTGGCATCACGTAATAGTGATAGAGGCTTCAAAGACTAGAGTCAGACGTTGATATTGAAACTTGTAAGCTAGTTCTTTCCACTAGCCTTTATTTATCATTACTGTTAAGACTAAGATGTGCCCACTTATTCTCATTTATGTTCCGCTGATTAATAATATTGTTGAGTGGATGAATGTGATGAGGTCAAGTGGTTCGCTTGGGGACTAGCAATAGTATCTGGGTGCCGGCCACATCTTGGGTCTCCTCTCGGGGTGTGACAAATAACATAAGGGAATTTATACCACGCATAACATTGTTATAGACTCAATTTCCTTCAAAATCTTTTTTTTTTCTTTTCCACCATATTTGTGGAGGATATCTTTGTGAATAAATATTTTTTTTAAAAAAGATATGCAATGAATGTTACTTTTAATACAACAAACTAAATAATACATAAGAAATATCTCCTCGTAATTAATGCAAGCATAACTAATATATGCATTACTAATGCAAATATTACTAATATAACATATTTATGTCCTATGATTTAATAACAGATTTACTGGACCACTTAAAATTGTAAAATGTAATTCTAAAATGACATGTTAAGAAGTACAAATAATGAAAAGGTTTAAGAAATATTTTGTAACACCCCGTAAAATTATCGAAACGTCCCTAAAATGTAATCGTACGCATAACGCGTCTTCCAAAGCTCCGATGAAAATTACTGTTATGCCGAAAATTGACCGACTCTTTAAAGAAAAATAAAAAATCAGTTTAAAACTCAATTATTTTGAGAAAAAACCAATTTTTTAATTTAAAGAAAAATAGAGTCGCCACCTAATTTTGCGGATAATTAGGAAACCAATAAAATATTTTAAAAAGACCCTAACAGAAAAAATCTTTTAAAATCCAAAGAAATGAGTCCGGGTTCACATTTCCACTTCGAGAAGGTTT
>JAABOM020061839.1:0-10695 GCA_011800125.2 Solanum clarkiae
GGGAGTTCCTGGGCTATATTAGTATAGGCTTGGATCTAACTTGTGAGGCGCCTTTTGGGGTAACCCAAGAGGACAAAACCGCGAGGGGGACTGCGATTCGTAACGCCTAAAAGCGGATAATACTGCGCAGTGTTGGGCCAGGTCATTACATTTCTAATGGTTAAGACCAGATATAGGGTTGAAGAGTATGCTAGGTTGTACATCCATGACTTGGTGAGATTGGATGGGGTTCCTTTATCCATCATATCGGATCGTGGAGCTCAATTTACTTCACATTTTTTGAGGTCTTTCCAAAGGGGTCTTGGTACAAGAGTTAAGCTTTCTATGGCCTTGCATCCTCAATGTATGGCTAAGCTGAAAGATCCATCTAAACCCTTGAGGATATGCTTAGAGCATGCACGTTAGAGCCTAAAGGTAGTTGGGACAATCATCTCTCGTTGATTGAGTTTGCCTACAATAATAGCTATTATTCTGGCATATGTATGGCTCCATTTAAGGCCCTTTATGGTAGACGTTGTAGATCTCAGGTTGGGTGGTTTTAGGTTGGTTAGGTCACCTTGTTAGGACAAAATCTAGTCATGGAGGCTCTTAAAAGGTTAGGATGATTAGGGAGAGGTCAAAGACGGTCCAAAGTCGCCAAAAGTCCTATGTTGATGTGAGGAGAAGGGCCCTTGAATTCAAAGTTAGTGATTGGATGTATATAAAGGTATCACCAATGAGGAACGTGGTCCATTTTTGTAAGAACGGCAAGTTTATACCCAGATATGTGGGTCCTTATAGGGTGATAATAAGGATCGGTAAGGTGGCCTACGAGTTGGAATCGCATAGAGAAATGGAATTGGTTCGTCTGGTCTTTCATGTGTCTATGTTGTGGAAGTGTACGGGTGATCCTAATGCTATTATGACCCTTGATGTTGTGGATGTTGTGGATGTTGTGGAAGACAATTTGACTTATGAAGAGGTTCCAGTTCAGATTTTGGATAAGCAAGTGAAGAGATTGAGAAACAAGAATGTGGCTTCCGTTAAGGTCCTTTGGAGGAATCAACAAGTTGAAAGTTGCTACTTGGGAGGCCGAAGCGGATATGAAAAAGTGATATCATTATCTATTCCACTCCACACAATCTTAACGTATAAATCTAAGTCCCCTATGTAATTTCAAGTCTAAGTTCAGCCCATGACATATGCATAAGTTCATGTTTAAATTGATAATTTCATCATGATTTTACACTTATGATGAGATATTCGAATTGATGTTTAAGTACATTGTTGCATCCTTATGTGGGCTAAAATTTTCTTGTTTATGTCTCTCATATACATTTCTTTGATATCAGGGGACGAATGTTCCCAAGGGGAATATGTTGAAACGACACCAAAAAGTGCCCGAAAATGTGCCTCGAAAGTGCCCAAAATTGTAATTTCGATATATCTCAAAATCCGTGTGTGATATTGATAATCCAACTTCATATTCTTTTTCAGGAGGACAAAATGAGTGCAAAATGGGTCTAACCACAATTTAAGAGAAAATGATTAGAAAATTTAAATTTCCAAAATGCGAATTCAAGTGAGCTTTGCATGCCCCTGGCGCGATGCGGCCAGGGCATGCAGATGTGTGTTTTGTTGACGATTTAGCATGTTTGGTCAAGACTTTTAAGTCTTGGGCCTAAGTACTCCCAAATGTGAATATACCTATACTTAGCCATTTTTCACCCTCACATCATTCTAAGCATTCTCCAATGCTTACTCAAACACTTAGCCAATATTTCATCTCCCAAATTCAAGTCTCAAACTCATCCAGATTTCAAGGTTCTCATTCAAGCTTCAAGTCTCCATCTCCAATCTTCATCAAGTTAATCTCCAAAGCTAAGGTATGTGAGTCTCTTTAATGGGTTACTTTCACCCATGATACCCAATCTTCCTTTTACTCTAATTTGCATAATTTAAAGTTGATTTTCTCATGGGTCTTAGGTATTATGAATTTCACTGCACACTATGTTGGGGTTTATGAAGATATGACTATTTTACTATGTTTTGTGCTGTGAATCTAAGATCTATTGTGAGATTTGATGAAGGGTTTTGATGTATATTGCTTGAGGGCATTACCAACCATTTATTATTACATTGGATTTTATAGCATGATTTCACTCTTGAACTTCATGGTTTTACACTAGCACTGTACACCCACCAAGTGTTTGATAAAATGCCCGAATTATGATTTCTTGAGAAATTGAAGGTCTAATGCACGTCTTCTGAGTTGAATGACTATATTATAATGAAATGATGATGAGGCGAATGTATATATATGATGATGAAAGGAATGTATGTATATGATATTATCTCTATAGTGTTAGGGATGATCAAGCCTCACTCGGGAAGTTATAGGCCCGGGTAACCTTGTTAAAGTGTTTGTACCACAATCGCCTTGCTCAGGAGGTGGCAGGCCCGTGCAACCTTGTTGGAGGTTTGGACCCATCAACCTTGTTGGGGATTTGTATCCATTAACCTCTTTGGGGGGTTTGTATCCATCAACTTTGTTGGGGTTTTGTACTCCATTAACCTTGTTGGGGTGTTTTTACTCCATCAACCTTGTTGGGGTGTTTTTAATCCATCAACCTTGTTAGGGAGTTTATACTCTATCAACCTCATGAAGGGGTTTGTACATCATGCGCCTCTCCAAGGAGGTGGTAGGACTTGGATTGCCCTAAGAATGGTCACTCCTTACATATGTATTAAATTTAATATAAGCATTATTTTTACTTCAAGCATCGTTCATACATGTCATCTTGCTATTATGTTATCTATTGAGTATTATTATGCATTTTTCGTATGATTTCCATCTATTGTTGCATTGCATCCTACATACTTAGTACGTTCAAATGTACTAACGTATACTCTATGCCTACATGATGTCACCATGTAGGAACCAGAGCACCACTTGATCATCCTCCCCCTCCACATGGATAGTTCGATTGTCTCTCATGCTTGTTGGTGAGTCCTCCATTCCAGGGATGTTGTTTATGATCTCTTGCTATGTATAAAGACTATCTTTCTTTTGTTTATGTATTGACTATGAGGGTGAACCTGGTTGCTTGTCGTAGCCCCCCGCTTTTATCTATGTAGTAGAGGTGTTGTTGGACATGTTATGTATCTATGTTATGAGACTTGACTCTATTGTTCTTGATGTATATGGTATGAAGGTGTTCCCTTAACCCCGGTTGTCCCATTTCTGTATATCTTGATGTTTGTCTTATTGCTTCCGTCACCAAGGATATGTAATGATGTTCTAAGAGGCTTGCTTGGGGTCCATTTGGGTTCCCCTTGCGCCATATCATGTCTAGGACCTAGGATTGGGTTGTGACAGTTAAATTTATGTACTCTATGATGCTATGAATAGCTATGAAAGAACTTGTGGGTTTTAGTTAGATTTCACGATATCAAAAATGATGGTTTTACTATAATGATGGTGCATTGACTTGAGTAACTTTAAAATGAATTTATTTTACTCCTCTCTAGTCTTATACTCTTGAATTGCATGATTTTAAGCAATTGTACATGTACCCACCATGTTTTACTAAGTGTATATGACAAAGATTCTTATGTTTATGAACGATTATTGCACAAATTACAGGACACACATGTTATGATATATTATGGTTCCCAAGCATGTATTAAGTCATAAAAAATTTCTATGATTTTTAAGTAGAATGTTGAGCCCATATACTATGTTTGACCCTCTTGTGAGTGATTAATGTCTACATGAAGGGGTCAAGCATGATAACTATTTTACCCTTATGTTCAAACAAAAGCTCACTAAAAGAGGTCAAGCATTTTACAATCTCTACCCTCATGTTTAATGCAATTCCTACTGGAAGGGTCACTAGAAGGGGTCAAGCATGTTACAATCTCTACCCTCATGTTTAATGCAATGCCTACTGGAAGGATCAAGTTTATGAAATGTATTACCCTCTAGTATTAGGAATATTCCCACATGAAGGGGTCAACTATATGAATGAGCTACTCTTTCCATGTTATCATATTTTTATGAGTCATACGAGTAATGATTAAATTTATGATTATTTCAAGTACTCCATGGGACTAGGCTTAGCATCAAAAGAGGCTTATGGTGGGGGCTCAACCCACGGTATCCTTGTGTAAAGTCTTGGTCTCTTAACTATGTTCCACCATAGGTTTATACTATTTTTCTAAATGCGCTTTACTAGTGGATCCAACTAGGTCAAGTTACCAACTATGTGGGGTCAAGCTTGGTTTACCTTAGCAAGTAGACCACTCCTTTATTCGGTGTGGAGTGAACATCGAGATTCCAAGTAGTATCTTGCTTGGTCTTATATATTAGTTAGGGTCTCCTCCATCATATGTACAATATATTTTGCATGTTTGACTGTTTCCATGCTTGTTTTAAATTAAGCATTGATCATACATATCATATTGATCTTATGTCTAATGATTATAATTGTGCATCGTGATTATTATGGCTTAAGTCCTTTGTTGCATTACAACCTGCATACTTAGTACATTTCAAGTACTAATGCATACTTTTTTCCTACGTGATCTAACCATGTAGGGACCGGAGCTCCTATTTATCCTTCTCCTCCAAGTGACTAGCTGGATTCTCTGAAGAATACTATTGGTGAGTCTTTCATTTCAGGGACAACATCCACTTTAATTTTATGCCTTTATTAAGTCATATCTATCTTGGATTTTTGTCTTTTGAGGGTAAGCCTAGGAGATGTCTTGACCACCGTTCAACTCGTACTAGAGATGGCTATTTATGTATTAGGCTTGACTTACACTATGTTGACGTAATTATGAAAGACTTCAATTAGCCCCTTTTTCCCTTCTATGTTTTTTATATGTTGATTGATGAGGTGGAAGTCCTAAGTCCCTATAACATCTCCATATCTTGAGTCCAAAGTTCCTCTTAACCTAGAATTATTTTTTAAATGCTTGTTGTTTATTTATGCTTCCGGAACTGAGGATGTACAAACGATATGCTAAAAGGCTTGTTTGGATTTCCTTTATTCGTGATGTCATATCTAGGCCCTAGGCTTTAGTTATGATAAGTTTGGTATCAGAGCACTAGATTTGCTAATGGTCCTTAGAAATCCAACACACCATTTCAAGTAGAGTCTTTTTCATTGTTACGAAGCACACCACAACCATGAATTGGAGGCTATACGGCATTTTAGGCAATGGTTCACTTTTTCATGATCCATGTCATGCTTTAGATTTAAATTTTGTTTCCTTTCCCTAACAGGTGGTCTTTTGCTCTTTTAGATCATACTTTTAAGGAGAATGCACAAAGAGCTGTCACACCCGAGAATGGTACGGCCCATCTAGTTCCTTGAGCTCCTCAAGAAGAAAGGGTCACATATGTCGAATACCAAAATATTATTTTCATGTTGTCACAAGCTGTGACTAACCAATTCAACCAAGGAGCCAAAGCTCCCTATTCTCCCACCCGACTTCAAAAATGAGGGATTTTACAAGGATGAACCCTTGGAGTTCCATGGCTCCAAAACAGAAGAGCAGCCCCAAGAATTCATTGATGATGTATATAAAATGCTTGCTATTATAGGGGTGTGTTTGCAAGATAAGGCAAAACTTGCAGCCTATTAACTCAAGGGAGAACAATTATCCCATCCTATGGGAGGAATTTAAGGCTTCCTTCCTTAATCAATTCTTCCTTATCAAATTTACAGTGGCAAAGATGATAGAGTTCATGAATCTCAGCAAGGCATTATGAGTATGATGAACAAGTTTGTGTCGGGGTATCCGACTTGGTGAATGAAAAATGTCACACCGCTATGCTTGTGGGTGATATGGACTTATCTCGATTCATGACTTATGCCGAGCAACTTGAAGGAATGAAACTTAGGAAGAGAAAGAGTGGGGAGTCCAATAGGTCTTGGTACAATGGTGGTTTTCAAGGTGCTAAGGGGTTCCTTTTCCGACAAGACCATAAATTCCAAGTCCAAGGATCCTCCAATTCTCAAAACAAAAGATTTTCTAACAATAGAGAGCATAACCCTAAGGTTCAAGGTAGAAATAGTGGGATGACTTTTCCAAGGTCCCCAAAATTTGGAAGGAATCATGGTGGCAAATGCTTGACAATTCGTATGCTTGCTATGGGTGTGGAAAAGTAGGCCAGAAGGTTGTTGATTGTCCCAATACTCAAAACAAGGGTAATGATGGTCGTCCCCAAGGAAAGGGTGCTCATGTTGATCAAAGGACATAAGGAGGCCAACAAAGGGGTGATCCACATCACAATCGTTTTTGTACCCTTCAAAGGATGCAAGCGGTGGAGGAGGTGCCTGATGTTATTACCAGTATATTAAAGGTTTATGATTATATGATGTTTATGCTTTATTTGATCTGGGTGCTACTCTTTTTTGCATTACTACTTTTGTCGCTAATAAGCTTCATATGCATCTCGACTTGCTGTGTGAAAACTTTGAGGTGTCTACCCCTGTTGGTAAGTCCATTATTGCTAGAAGAGTCTATAAGGATTGTCCCATGTCTATACTGCAAAAAGTATTGCCTTGTGATTTTGTTGAGCTTGTAATGATGGATTACGATATTATTCTTAGGATGAATTGGTTACATGCATACCATGCTTCCATTGATTGTAGAATTCTTAGGGTTAAGTTCCAAATTCCTAATGAGCGCGTCCCGAGTGGGAAGGTCATAATTCGGCGGTCAAGGGTAGGTTTATTTCTTGTCTCAAGGATCAAAAATTGATTTCTAAGGATC
Organism: Solanum clarkiae; assembly: GCA_011800125.2. Lineage (NCBI taxonomy): Eukaryota > Viridiplantae > Streptophyta > Magnoliopsida > Solanales > Solanaceae > Solanum > Solanum clarkiae. The sequence continues at coordinate 6,769 of JAABOM020061839.1, forward strand.
CATTTACCATATTATTAGGGCTTGAGATATGAAGTCTAAAATCCCTTCGATTGAGTTAGTTCTGGTTGTCAATGAGTTTCTTGATATCTTCCCTAATAAACTTCCCGTTGTCACTCCCAAAAGGGAGATAGATTTCGGTATAGATCTCCTCCCTGATACTCAACCCATTTCCATTCCTCACAGTACGGACCCAAGGGAGTTGAAGGAGTTGAAGGATCAACTGGAAGAATTATTGGAGATGGGTTTTATAAGCCCTAGTAAGTCACCTTGGGGTGCACCGGTATTGTTTGTAAGGAAGAAAGATAGCTTACTTAGAATGTGCATTGACTACCGGTAACTCAGTAAGGTCACGATAATGAAATAAATATCCCTTGCCAAGGTTAGATGACCTATTTGATCAAATACAAGGAGCTATTCGTGTTTCTAGATTGATCTTTAGTCTGGATACCACCAAATGTGGGTGAGGAAGTGTGATATTCCCAAGATGGATTTTGGACAAGATATGGACATTTTGAATTTGTGGTGATGTCCATTGGCTAACTAATGCTTCGGCAATATTTATGGATCTCATGAATAGGGTCTTTAAACCCTACCTTGACATGTTTGTCATGGTATTCATTGATGATATTTTGGTTTACTCTCGAAGTGAAGAAAAGCATGTGAAACATTTGAGAGTAGTAGTGTTGCAAACCTTGAGGGATGAGAGCTTGTTTCTAAATTCAATAAATGTGAATTTTTGTTAAAGAAAGTCGTATTCTTAGGGCATGTAGTGTTGGGTGATGGAATTAAAGTGGACCCTAGGAAGATAGAAGTGATAAGAAATTGGCCTTGGACCTTAACTCCAGCGGATATTAAGAGTTTTTTGGGCTTAGTGTGATATTACCATAGGTTTATAAATGTTTTTTCCTGAATTACTTCCCTTTTGACAAAATTGACTCAAAAGAAGGAAACTTTTGTTTAGACCAATGAATGTGAAAAGATTTTTCAAACTTTGAAAGATAAGCTTACATCTGCTCTTATTTTGGCTATACTAGAAGGGTTAGAAGGGTTTGTGGTTTATTGTGATGCTTCAAGGTTTGGTTTGGGTTCGTGTTGATGCAAAGTGGCAAAGTCATAACATATGCTTCTCAACAACTAAGGTGAATAAGTGTAATCATCCCACCTAAGATCTTGAGTTAGCGGCCATGGTGTTTGCTTTGAAAGTATGGCATCATTATTTGTATGAGGTTCGTGTAGATGTATTAACTGACCACAAAAGTCTCCAATATGTGTTCACACAAAGGGATCTTATTCAGAGGTAAAGAAGGTGGTTGCAACTCCTTAAGGATTATGTTATGAGCATGTATTGTCATCCTGCTAAAGCTAATAACATGGAAAATGCTTAAGAGGGGTGTCTTTGGGAAGTGTAACACATATTGACGATGACAATAAGGAATTGGCTAGAGAAGTCCACCGGTTATCTAGGTTAGGGGTTTGGTTGAATGAAGTCGGGAATGGAGGTGTGGTGGTCATAGATGGTTCCAAATCTTCTTTGGGTAAAGAAGTCAAATCCAAACACCATGACCTCGCCTTGCTAAAATTAAAGGCTTCAATGAAGGATGGTAAAGTGGAGGTTTTCTCCTAAGAGGGAGATGGTGTCCTCAGATACCAAGGTAGGTTATGTGTTCCTAATATTAATGGGTTAAGGGATTTGATTTTGTAAGAGGCACATGATTCATCCTACTCTATTCATCCCAGTTCTACAAAGATATATAGAGACTTGAGGGAGGTGTATTGGTGGGGAGGTATGAAGAGAGATATTGCCAATTTTGTAGCCAATTGTCGCAATTGCTAACAAGTCAAAGCTGAACATCAAAGGTTGGGAGGCATAGCCCAAAACATAGAAATTCCTACTTGGAAGTTGGAAGGGATCAACATAGATTTTGTGATTGGTTACGAAAGACTAGAAAACATGTTGAATCTATTTGGGTTATTTTTAATAGAATGACAAAACAGACTTACTTTCTACTGGTTAAAAGAACTTAGTCGAAGATTATGCCAAGTTATTGTGACACTACACAACTTACACTACTAGTACAATGCAAATGAAACATGACATCGTTTGGTCGAATTAGCGCTAATTTTCAAAAGTGCTTGAATCTTGTGTTAATGGGCTATATGTGCGTCTAACGCTTAAGAGGATCGAGTGTATACATGTTTTGTGTCGAAGTGAGGAGAGCACGACCTTAAAAGAAGTGAAAGAATTGAGGTTCTTGTAGGACTTAGGAAGCTTGCAGGTGAATCACCTACTTGCTTAGCTTAAATTTGCTAGCTAAATGAAGACAAGGCTCGACGTCGATTTTGTTCAAGTTCGATTATGATTAAAGTTCGCATTAAGGGTATAACTTTAGCCCATGATTTAGCATCATAAATGGGATGTAGGATCAGCCCAAGAAGTATAACCAAAAAGTCCGAAAGACATCACAAGTTCTTGGATACTTTAGGCCCAACCCAAGTGAACAAGAAAGCTGAAAATAGGAAGCCCAAGTCCAACCTATTTGGAGCCCCAAAAGGTCCCAATGAAAGGAGAAAGGAGCTGCATCACCTACTTAGTTAATTAAGGCTGAGAATGCCTCATTAGGTTAAATTTGCTAGCTAAACGAAGACAAGGCTCGATGTCTATTTTGTTCAAGTTCGATTTTGATTAAAGTTCGTATTAAGGGTATAACTTTAGGCCATGATTTAGCATCATAAATTGGATAGAGGATCAGCCCAATAAGTATAACCATAAAGTCCTAAAGACATCACAAGTTCTTGGATACTTTAGGCCCAACCCAAGTGAACAAGAAAGCTGAAAATAGGCAGCCCAAGTCCAACCTATTTGGAGCCCCAAAGGTCCCAATGAAAGGAGAAAGGCGCTGCATCACCTACTTGGTTAATTAAGGGTGAGAATGCGTCATTAGGTCGGCCAAATCACACTATAAAAAGGGGCCAAAGCATCTCCCAAAAGTCATTTCTCGACTTGAACTCACAAAAATTAGATTTGTCTCTAAAGTTCTCTCAATTTTTCTTAACTTTGTGAAGAAGGTAAAAGGGACTTCTAGGGTTCTTATAGAAGACCTATACCTTGAAGTTAGTGTTAAGTAAGTTTATACATGTGTTTACTATGGTTTTCTTATGAAAAATAACAAGTATATGCTAGTATGTTGGTGCTGGAAAATCTGGACAGATTGTGTGCTGAAAGTTGCTGCACCTTTTCCTTTTGTTTTGGTAATTTCTCTATGGTATGTGTGTTGTATTATGAAGAGAACTTGGTGTTATTAACATGTTTTGATCTATAAACATCACCATAAGTTTGCTGCCCTGATTTTGGTTTCATTTAACAAGCGCGTTTTATTGTGTTATATTAAGCGTCATGTTGATTAGAACTTGCGGGCTGTTGTATATAAGGATATTAGATCACATCCTTCATGAATTCTTAAGTACTATTATAAGACTGTTTTAGGTCTATTTATATGTGTAAATGTTTCTGGAATAGTTTGGTTAAAGTTTGAATAGGTTTGGAGTTATTAACACCGAAAGGTAGCGAAGGAAGGTAACGTTATGCTGTCCATTTTTAGATTGTGTGGAATTGTGATGTGTTGTGGTTTGTGGGCTGTTGTAAGATTGTTATGGCATTTAAATAGGTTGTATATGATGTGTACATGCTAATATGTATTTGAAAATACAATTAGGGATGAAAAAGTTAAAGGAATACGCTCGGGTTTATAAATACCCGCTTGCTGCCCGTGTGTTATTTTGTTATGTAATTGGGATACCAAGGTGTATCTATTAGCTATTAATGCTAGTTATATCACCTACTATGTTGTATCTAAGTATTTGGAGGAAGGGAAGGTTATCTCGAGGTAGTAACGAGGTCATACAACGAGGTATGTAAGGTTACTTGAT
>JAABOM020061840.1:0-94861 GCA_011800125.2 Solanum clarkiae
ACCCTGTAACTGATCAAATAAATCATCAATCCTTGGGAGGGGGTATCTATTCTTAATTGTCACCCTATTCAATTGTCGATAATCAATACACATTCTCAAGGTTCCATCCTTTTTACGTACAAATAACACTGCTGCAGCCCAAGTGGACACAGTAGGTCTTATGAAACCCTTCTCCAATTAGTCTTTTAACTGCTCTTTTAATTCATGCAATTCTGCTAGGGCTATTCTATATGGAGGTATGGAAATACGTTGAGTGCATGTAAGTAAGTCAATACCAAAATCTACTTCTTATTTTGGAGGTAAGCCTGGAAGACCTTCAGGGAACATATCAGCAAATTCATTCACTATTGGAACTGATTGAAGAGTTGGTTATTCTGCCTCTATGTCCCTCACTCTAACTAAATGACATATATATTCCTTAGATATCATCTTTCTTGCTTTAAAATAAGAGATAAACTTACCGTTTGGTGCCCCAATATTTCCTTCCCATTCAAGAGTTGCCTTATTTGAAAAGTGGAAGTACACTCTCTAAGTTCGGCAACCCACAGTGTCATGGAAAGAAGTCAACTAATCCACACCCATTATAACATTGAATTCCACTATTTTTATCTCAATAAGGACAACCAATATGTTACGGTAACAAACCATTACTACACAGTCATAATAAACCGATCTATGCATAATAGATTCACTGGTTGGTGTAGACACTTAAATGGTTTGTTCAATAATTTGGGTGTTCTCTTAAGAATCCCAGCAACTAGCGGGATAATGTATAATAGTGTAGAACTAGGGTTAATTAAGGAATATACATTATGCGAAAAGATGGACAATTTACCTGTGACTACATCAGGTGAAGCTTTTAAATTTTGCCGACTCCCCTGAGCATAAGTGCGATTTTGGACTCTGCTAGAGCTAGCTGCCCCTCTAACACCTCCACCATGACTTGTAGATGCTTGTTGAACCCTCTCGAATGGAGGAAATAATGATGATGATACAATAGTTGACCTCGTAGACTATGCTATATCACCTGTTAGTCTCCTCGGGCAATCTCCCTTCATATGCCCCATCGCACCACACAAATAACAAGCATCTGTCCTAACATGACATATACCTGAATGACTTCTTCCACACTTTTTACTAGGTTGCCTAGGAGCATTTGCTAGCCTGCTGAATATCTTGTTGTTCGTGAACCTTGTCTTTCACTTCCTTGACCAAACTGATTACTTCTAGACCCTTGAAATTATGGTGAAGAGTAGGAGGATGAGGACCTAGGCGGTCTATTAGAAAATCGAGGATGAAGCTCACCTTGGGATGGTGTAAACTACCTTGCAGATCTGGCCCTTTTTGGACTGCACCCTTTCTAACTCTTTTGTCCTTCTCCTTTGCCTCTGATCTTCTCATTTTTGTGCAAAAGCTTGCATCCTCACTATATCCGTGTCTTTATTCAAGGAAGCGATAGTACAATCTCTGACCAGATACATACCCAATCTATCCACATATCGATGAACTCTATCTGCCATAGTAGAAACTACATTAGGAGCATACCTGGCCAGAGAATTAAATTGAAGGCTATATTCCCTAACACTTATATTCCCTTAGTGGAGATTCAAGAACTGATCTGTGCGGGCCTTTTTGGTCTCTAATGGTAAGTAATGGTCAAGAAATGCCTCATTGAACTCTTTCCAAGTAGTTGGAGGTGCATCTATATCTTTGGATTGCTTCCACGCTTCATACCACAATATAGCCATGCCCTTCAACCTATATGTCGCTAACTCAACAACTTTTACACCAATCACATGCATAACATCTAAAGTGCATTAAATCTGGTCAATGAAGTCTTGGGGATCTTCATTAGGATCTGACTCGGTAAAGGTTGGAGGGTCTAAATTAAGGATGTCGCATATCCTTATGCTAGCTGCCCTATTCGCACCACCTGCACCTATAGCTGGGCCTTCCTATCTTTCACCTTGGCTAGCAATTATACCAGTCAATAATTGGACTACATTTCTCTGATCATGCACGGTAGCATTGATAGGTGGTTCTGGGGGAATTTCACTACTTCGTGGTTCATTAACACCTAGAGGAGTTGGAGACATTTATGATAGAGACTCATCTTTAACTCATTTTGTTGTCTCACACGACTGGGTATACCAACTACCATTTCTACTTCCTTACTATTGCCTTTGTTTTTCCTGGTTTCTGGAAAATTTTCTGTACAAAATAATTTAGAGGTTAAACAAAATCCATCTATTATACTTGGCTCTAGGGAACAATCTAAAGAATGAATAGAAAGTGACAAATCCTAGATGCCATGTATCCTTCTGCTTATAAATGTGGTGCACAACACATCGATAAACAAAACTCTACGTAAACATGACTTTGTCGACTCCCTAGGATGACCCGTTGATACAACTTTTGTAAAGCCCCAAAGTCCTATTAAGGCAGACTGGCACCCACTGCCAATAAGGCTTGGGAGAACCAACCTATATCCATGCACTTCATGTATTTAACATGCTTTCAAGAAAGTAGACAGTAATAACAATTTAAAAGGAAACACTTATGACTACGCCATTAGAGCCACATTGTCTAAAGTACAAGACATGACTGCACTTTAATTTACATATTCTACAAAGCCTTTAGATAAGAAACAATATCTTATAAGGGTTGGTACAGGTCCCGCCTCGTGAATAACTATACAATGCATAAATATAAACTCTATACACACGAATCCCCAAAGCAACCTTGAGCTTGGTAACAACAACGGGATATCTTGTACTCCTACCAGGGTGACTTACTAGCACCCGTACCTGCAGCATGAAATGCAGGTCCCCCGTAAGAGACGTCAGTACAAGATAATATACCGAATATGTAATGCAAGAAATACTTTATGTGAAGTAAGAACCCAAATGAAATCATGATTTCTGTAAGGATAGGAGACAACCTTTAGTTATACTGTGGAATCCTGTACTTTGTCTTCTTTTTATTACTTTACCTTTACTGTATAATTTGTGCATAACATATAATACAAATGACCATCTGATCAGTGGCGAATATATATCGGGATCAGCCCATTCTAAGCTTCACCTTTCACACCTGAGCTACCCCACGTAATGAGATCGGCCCCTGCTAGGGTATTTCTTCCACCCCTAGGGCTACAACCCATTAATAAGCAACATACTTTATCTCTTATTTTCCTTTGAGATGAGTCTTTGGGTGGTCGTAATATTAGAGTTATAGGACTGTCAATATAGCAAATGGTATGCAAATAATCACAAAATACAACACCAGAATGAAAGGAGTAAGTTACGCAAATAATGAAATGTGTAGGAAATGAAACAACACATGATCTTTACTTAGTAGGAAGAACTATGTATCCTGGTATCCAAGTATGTATGTAGATTTGCAAGTGACTATGTATGGGATCATGTCAACATGTGAAAGAGTAAAGACATGGTAGTTTATTATGTTGGAGTTGGTAAGTGCCTCTACGTACCAAGGAAGAATCTAGATTTGATGCCAAGTAATATGAAATGAGTAGTCTTACATACCTCGTTGTACAACATCGCTATTACCTTGAAATACCCTTCCTTTCCTCAACATATTTATCTTTGATGGTGTAGGCAACAAGACTTCTATTAGCAGTTAAGAAACATTCGTTCCTAGTCTAATCTCTTAAAAAAAACACCCACTCAGCAAGCTAGTAATTAGCGACCCAAAGGCAATCTTTCAACCTTTCTACTTGTAATTGCATTTCCTAATACTCATTCTTATACATATGTTAGATCAAGATTGTTTTATCCCCTTGTCATTTATACAACAGCTCACAAAGTATAAGACATTACAGTTCTACATAACATACAAGTAGGCAACATCGCATTACGTATTCTTGCTATATTTTGACTTCAACAATCCCGACTCATTCCAAATAGGCTCGATAGTATCCCTAGTATCTAGGACATGATGATCAGATACGGGATTTAGTGGCTGACATGATCACTCGGACAATACTCCCTGTCCATGGTGAGGGAGTTATGTGCTTCATACACATCCATTATTTATTGTACGCTTCCAAAGGGGAAGAAGACCGTTGCTCAGCCTTTGGAAGAAGACCGTTGCTCAGCTTAGACTGACCTAGACTAGAGTGGGTGGCCGGCCGGAGGATATTTTGGAGACTACAATCTATAGCATGTTGTTTGGGAAAGAATTCCCAGCCCCAAGATCAACTACTAAGTACAACTATATAGTGGAGTAGATGAGGGACCCACTTTTGATAAGAGACCTAAAGTAGAGTGACAACTTGATGAGATGGATGGATGGTTATATTAATGAGCAATGCTCAAAACCTTCATGGTTTTCCACATACTTGGAGACTATTATCAAGGCTTCACTCAGTTTCCTACCATCTTTTGGTGGGCAATGGTTAGATCACGCATCTGGCCGACTCTTGCTGATAATACTTTGACACTGAATCATGCAGTAGTAGTTACTAGCATCTTGGCTTGTTATGAGATTGATTGGGCCTGCCTCGTCACTGAGAAGATTCACGAGGCCGCCCTAAAGAGGTCCACCTCCATCTCTTTCCCTTGCTTGATGCATAGTCTCTATCTAAAGTCGAGGATGGAGAGCTTACACCAGCTAGACTCATTGATCGAGGCCCAACAGACCTTGGATGCTAGCTTGATCAAGGCTGAGGAAAACTTGATAGCACACTGGTGAGCACAACACCAGCCTGCTTCTATGTTAGAGATGTTAGACCCAGCGCCACTACTTGAGGTTTCACACACTACTACTGACACTGTTACTGCTACTACTACTGAGGATCAACTCTTGCTGACCGAGCCAGATAAGGCGAGGGGGCCTACTACTTCCATTCCTGCACCACAAGCCACGAAATCTCAGGCTACTCCCGCGAACATGGTTTAGGTGTTCACCATATCTATACAAGAAATAGCGCAAAGGTTATCTCATGCTGAGTCATAGTTGACTTAGCTTGTTTAGCATAGTAGGGCCTGGGTATGCCAGGTGATTTTAGACTCAGAGGATCATATGTTGGCATTCACGATCATTACTATTCAGGATTATCTCTCCATCATTGATTCCCATATTGATTCCTTTGAGGCGAGGGTATAACAGAGCCTGCATATGACCTAGCCAGAAGACTCTTCGTCCATCCAAATGGAGATCTGGTAGCTTTAGGCTGACATGACAACAGCACTTGCAACACCGATGACACTACCAGAGACCACACTCTCAGTGATGGTGGTGATCTTTTTTGTCCTAATGAGTCTATCCAACTTTCCTTTAGGAAGAGACCCTACCCTGATGATGATCCAGATATCATACACTCAGTATGGCTTACATAGTAAGAGGAGATCGAGCTTGTCTTGAGGGAGTTGAGATAGGAGGAGGAGAGATGATAGGCCCAAGAGCTTGATAGGGTGAGAAGTGTTAGCCCCTCTAGATAAAGTGCTGCTACTGAGAAGACTACCACAAGGGATGAGTGTGGTAAGACTCAGCCACACACTAGCGCTTATGTGCCTAGGTATGATTTTTTACCCCCTATACTTTATTTTGCTTTGATTGAGTGCATTAGGGATAATGCACCTCTTTTTCTATAGGGTGTTGGTTGTTATGGGCCTTAGTAAAGTCTGAGTAGCTTGGGTCCATAGGTACACCAAATGTTATCCTGGGTTTTCTTTCCTATATTTGTTTTCCCATGGATATATACTTTATGTTGAATCGGCATGTTTAGGATGTTTAGGTAGTATTTTAACATATAGTACTAATAGCAGTGGCATATAGCATGTTTTGTGTTTGTTTGAAAAGTGATACTCACGTAAATTTTGATTAGTGGCTGAGATAGCAAACAAGCATGTTTAGGTGTATTCAAAATGTTTGCTCTGATAAGTGAGGACAAATTGAGATAAAAAACATGATATGAGAGTCCTTTGTCGATAATATGGTTAGTGCCAAGTGAGTGTAATCCTAAATTGCTAAACTCATGTGTTATGTGCTAATTCAGAATTTGCCCTGCTACTCCAAGTTAGATGGTAGAGTAATTGGAATAGGAAAGGATCTTGGGCCATTGTTCTTAAAAGCCTAGTTATCTTAAATGGCCAACAAAAATTGATGCATATCCCTTGTTCCTAATGTTTGAGCCTAACATGTACCTATTCTTTGCAAACACCTGATTAGCCTAGCCTTGTTAGTCGTAAGCTCCTAAAATTTGCCCTGGTCCTTCCTTGAATATTGTGTACCTTGACTAAGGCAAAAATCTTAAGTTGAAAGTGGCTACCAAAAGTGTTCCTGATTTTGAGGATGGATATTGTGCGCCTCAACTCTAGCCGAAAGCCTAAGTTCAGGGTTGTTGGTGTAAGGGTGAAACATAAAAACAAGGCAGAAGTTAGTGATACAAGGAAAAAGGGAAAATCATGTACTAGGTGCAAGAAAAAAATAAGTGATTTAGTTGTTAGTTTTAAAGAAAAATGAAGTGTGAAATCAAGGCAATTAGCTGAAAAATGAAAAGAAAGCACCCAAAATGCATAACATATGGAGAAAGGGTGGATTAGATGAAAATAACAGAGTTGGTAGGGTCAAGGTGTAGGAAAATGCAATGTCAAGGAGGGTCTTTAGTCACTATATTCCCAAAATACCATACCAAAGCTCCTTGAACCTCCGTTACAAGCCTAGAAAGTCCTAAAGTGATATAAGTCCAAGTAGTTGAAAGTCTTAATCATAAGTATAGAGGCAAGCCTATGGTATTAGGCATGCTGCACGAATATCTTTTATGAGAGTGAGCGATTTCATATAGTCCTAAGGTTATATATGAAAACAACATTTAGTGTCAAATATGGGACTTCTTTCTATGAGGGAACTTGCATTGCATTTTTAGCATTAGACTTATTCAGTTATTGTGGATTGATGATAGTACCTCAGTTCTCATAGTTGTGTTTCACATGCACTAGTCTGTGTTGGTTTGCTAGATGGCTATCTGATTTTGTTATGAAAAGGTGGTGTGGGTATCTGAGTTTGAAATTGATGTGATGCACGTCATTGGGTTGAGGAATGTGTGTTACTATATTAATTATATAAATTGAGTTTGTCGATTGAGGAAAAACAACAATTTTAAGTTGAAGTTATTGATGTGCTGTCAAAATACAACACTTTTAATGCGTAAAACATGGAATTTTGGGTTTTCTCAATGCGATGTTAGTTCATTTTATATGTTTTTGTGTAATGTTTGCAGTATTCCAAGGTTGGCATTTATTTTGGGAATAAATACAGATGTTGCTGATCATTGATGCAGTACGAGACCTTTTACGGTCCGTAGGTCACTCTATGGGTCGTAAAGTAGGTTTCGTGGACATTTCTAGTGTGGGGCTAATTTTCTGAAGTTGGTTTTATGAACATGCAGATGGGTCGTTGAATGATTTACGAGTCATAAAACATGGTTTTTGTCCTAAGGATCACAAATTGGTACTTTCTAAAGATTCATCAAACAAAATCCACCAATAAGCCATAAACAAATTATGGGTCGTAAAGCGGGTGTTGTAGACTTCAAGTCCAGATTTCCCGTAGCACTGAACGAGACCCCGATTATGGGTCCTTGAATAAAAAATGGCCCATAAACCTATTTGTGAGGCGTGCCGACCCAGTTATCCCATTATGTTTTGGATATGTATTTTAAATATTACAGATACATTTTTAGGTTATTTTTAATAAGTTTTTTACATAGTAAATAGAAAACTCAATAATTAGAGAGAGAAAATAGTGAGTTAACATTGGAGAGTTTTGAGAACACTTGTACTTTGATTTTATCTTTAATTTTATGATTCTCTTTAATGTTGGATTAGCTTGTTCTTAATTCAATTGTGTCAGTGGTCTATTATGTTATTCCAATTCATAAGTCTTACATCTACACAAATCCTGAGTAGTTAAATCAACAACCAGGGTTGTGGGAACCATAAGAACTAACAAGGTAAAACTAGATGATTCATAATTCTTGGAAAGTGTGCATGCATGTATTAATTAACTCTCTTTGTTTTGAATGTTTTCCAGTGGCGTCCAATATCAGAACCCACCTAGTGTTACTAACTAGACCAAGGTAGTAATGAATAGGAAAAGAGACTAATTAACAGGATTTGATTGATGTGTTCTCATCTAATCAACCAATCTGGTCCAAGAGGAGGTTGTAATGGGACTAATATGTAAGGGTTGTCTAATCAACCGATCCAAGACAAAGGGAGGTTGTATTGGGACTAATAGGTAAGGTGTAGTAATGCACATTATAGAGATAGGCCAAGTCACATAGTGAAATTCACCTCTCGTCGGGACCAAAAATTTTGTTGAACTTAACTTACCGTCCTGCGTTTTGCACAATAGAAAAGAATTATAAAGTTTTAAATACAAATCTAATACAAAAGAGGACAACCAGGTTGGCATACTTCATGAGGTGCACTACGGGCCGTATAGTGATTTATGGCCAATTGTCGGGCTTTTTTACTTTGTTACTTCAATACTAGACTTTGCATTTATGACACCCCGTTATGGCTCGTAAAAGGTTCTAGGATCCGTAGGGGGTTTCATTTGATAAAACTTCAGAAAGTCCTCCTTCTCTAGCCCTCAGGGTACGAGACTTGATCAACTACTCATAAAGTGTTCCATGACTTACTTGCATATTAGTAGACCAAACTTCATAAATCCATTCTTCACTAGAATTGCACATGAAAACCTTCTTCACGACCTGTAGAATACTCTACAGTCTGTAAAGGGTCTTTTGGATCCTCAAAATCAGCAAATTACACACATTTTGCCCAAAATCAATGCCAACCCTGAAATGATGCAGAACAAACGCAATAACACATCAAACCTACTAACATCGCATTGAGAATACACAAGATTCCAAGTTTTAAGCATCAAAAGTGTTTTATTTTGACAGCACATCATTACGCTCAACTTAATAGTTGCTTGTTCTCAAGTGACAGACTCAATCTACATAAGCAGTATAATAACACACAAACCTCAATCTAATGGCTGACATCTCATCAAACTTAAGCCTAGATAGCCACACCACTTTTCAAAACACAATCAGATAGCTATCCAGAAAAATAATATAGTCTAATGCATGTGACAATGCAACTATGACAGGTGAAGTACTATCAACAAGCCACAATCACTGAATAAGTCTATGTTAATAATGCAATGCAAGTGACCTCACATAAAGAAGTCAGATATCTCACTCTTAATGATGTTTTCATGTATTAATCTTGGGACTATAAAAAATCACATAGTATCAAAAAATGTATTCATGTATCATGCCCAATACCATATGCTTGCCCCTATACTTATGACTAAGACCTTTAGTCACTTGGACTAGGATTACTTTTGGACTTTACAGGCTTATAACGCAGGCTCAGGGGCTTTGGTATGATATTTTGGGAACATAGTGACTAGAGGACCTCCTTGACATTGCATTTTTCTACACTTTTACCCTAGCAACACTGTTACTTTCTATTCCATTCTCCTTTTCTCCTATATAAATCTTTTTCTTGTGCTTTCTTTTTAGCTTTCAGCTTTTTGACTTGTATTTACACTTCATTTTTAAGACATTACTCATTTTTCTTACACCCAGTACATGATTTTTCTCTTTTTCCATGTTTCACTAACTTTTCCCCGCATTTTGTGTTTTACCCTTACACAAACCACCTTGAACATAGGCTTTTGGCTTCAGTTAAGGTGCATATTATCCAACCTCGAAACTAGGCCACTTTTGTGGACACTCTGAACTTAGGCTTTTTGCTTCTATGAAGGTGCATAATGTTCAAGGAAGGAACAGGGATAATTTCAAAATTTTACAACTAAAAAGGCCAGATCATTTATGTTTTCACAAAGAAGAGGTACATGCAAGGGTCAAACTTTAAGAACGAGGGATATTTTGCGAATTTGGTTGGTCATTTAGGATAAGTTGGATATTATGAACATTGGCTTAAGATCCTTTTGAAAGAAACTAACCTAAAGTCTAAATTAAAGTAACAATACAAGTTCTGAATTGAAACACAATACATAAATTTAGCAATTTAAGCCCATACTCACTCGACACTGATTATATTATCAACAAAAGACTCTCAAATCATGACTTTCATCTCAATTCTATCCTCACTTATCAGAACAAGGACTGTCAACACACTCAAACATAGATGGTTGCTATTTAGAATAACTAAATTTTGTAGGTATCATTTTACATAAAAAAGCACAAAAACACATATATACCACAACTATCAATAGTAACCAATATTACTTAAATATCCTAAACATGTTGGTTCAACAAAAAATAAATATCCATAGGAAAAAAGAACATAAGTAAGAAAAACCCTAGGATTCAAAAATTGTTGTAGTTATTGGCCAAAGTTACTCAAACTTCACTAAGGTGCATAACTACCCATGCCACATATAAAAAACACAATAAAAATAAATAGAGTATCGGGGTTACAAAATATAACTAGACGCCTAAGCGCCGTTGTGTGGCTGAGTCTGACCACCCTCAACCTACATATTCGCCTCCTAAATAGTAGCACCATGATCGGAGGGGCCAGCTCCCCTCACCTGCTCGAGTGCAGAGCCTGTGGTAGCTCCTCCTTTTGTCTCAACTGCCTCAAGCAAAGCTCGAGATAGTCCTACTCTGTTAGTGTTGCATTTAATCCTATGACATCAATTATCATCCGGGCAGGGTTTTTTCTCGTGGAAAGGCTTTGAAAGCTCCTCAGAAGCAAATAGATCCACCAACAGCATAACGAGTATAGTCTCTGGTAGTGTCACTAGTGCTGCAAAAGTTATTGTCATGTCAGCTCGGAGTCGCTGGATCTCGATCTGTATGGCTGTCATATTTGCTGGCCGAGCCATACTCAGGCTTTGCTAGACCCTCAACTCAAAGACATCAATATTGGAATCCACAATGGAAATTTGGTCTAGAATAGCAGCGATTGAGTATGCCTCCATGCGACCCTCAGACTCTGTGATGGCCTGGCGGACCCAAGCCCTGATCTGCTTAACTACATGAGTCAACTGCAACTGTGATAAAGTGGCCTATAGTGCAGGAGTAGTAGTAGTGGACCCCCTCTTCTCTCTACCATGATTTGTGGGGGTCTCTCCTGTATGGCAGCAGTAGTAGTGGTGGCTAGAACATCAGTGGTGGCACTAGTGCAAATATCTCTAGCACAGAAGCTGGCTGGTGTGGTGCTCATCGAAGTGCTATTGGGTTCTCTTTAGCCCTAATCAGGCTAGCATACAAAGTGTGGTAGACCTCGATTGCTGAGTTACTTTTGTGTGGAATCTCTTCCACGACTCTAGACAGAGCTTATAGAACAAGCATGGGAAGGGGATAGAGGTAGACCTCTTCAAGTCTACCTCGTGAATCTGCTCGGCGATGAGGCATACCCAATCTATCTCATAGCCAGCTAAGATGATGGCAATCAAAATTGCATGCTATAACATCAAAGTATTATCTGTGAGCATTGCTCGAATACGTGATCTAATAATGGCCCACATAATTTTGGTGAGAAAAATGAGAGAAGCCTTCACAATGGGCTTTGAGTGAGTAGCTACACATACAGGCTCTAGACCCTGCTCAGCGGTCAATACGGACACCTATCTCATCAAGTCGGCTCTACATTCTGCATCTTTCATCAAACTCAAGTTCCTGGTCTAGCCCACTATGTGGCTGAAATCTATTGCGCATCTACAAGTAGGGAACTCGGGTCCTAATAGTATGTAGTAGATGATGGTCTCCGAGATATCAACTAGTTGTCCCCTCACTCTCGTATGCGTCAGCTTGGGCTGAGCGAGTGGCTTTTTTCCCTTAGGAAGAGTGATGTGAATTATAATTATATATGATGCGTAAAAATCCCTTACTATAGTTGTGGAGTACCTCCCAAGTGATTTGGTTTGCCACTGGAGCCCATATCATCTGATAGTGTCCTTGAGACCGAAACACTATCTAATCTAGCTTAGATGACTCGGGGCTCCTTATAAATAGTGTGGGCTGAGTTTCCCCGTTCTATGGTCTTCATGTCCTCTATATATAAGTCCCTCATGCCCGCGACATACCACCAACAAGTAGTAGCATCTAATGGTGATGGCGATGTCTACGGACGGGCAGAGGACTCTATATCTGACTCGTCGCCACAGCCTGACACTGAGCTGGACTCTTCTCTGGATGGATTCATCTGAATTGAGCTACTCTTATCATGGTTTACCTCATCAGACTGGGGAGTATGAACGACAAGAGCTTGAGTCTTCCAAGCCTAGCGACAACTCGTGTATGTTGTCCACTAGTATCTACGTCAGGTTGGACATTGAGATCCTCTAGTGACTAATTAAGCATGAGGGTCTACTCCTCCCCCGGGGGTACATCTCTGAACCTCCTCTGAATAACTTTGATCTCTCCATTTCTTGCTTTCGGGGACGTAGTACCTGAAGTATACACATTTACGCATCTTTGTTAGCCCCAAAAATCAAAAAAATGAAATGCAAAAATATATCTAACTTAGTTGCAGAAGGGTCTACGAAAGCACCTCTACCAGCTATAGTGGAAACAAAAATCTATAGAAAGCTCTCATAAATAGTGTTCATGATTTGTTTATTTATTGGAATGACATCTACGAGACCAGATATGACTTATAGAAGGTTCTACGAGTCGTAGACTGATTCGTAGGTGATTCCAGTGTCTTAATTTATTGCAGGCAGGGATCTATGAGATCTTTCTACGAGCTAGGAAACGTCCTATGAATCATAGAAGGTCTCATCCGATGGCTACTCTTAGACTTTAGGTTTCTAGAATCTTATACGAGGGGAAATCACAACTCATGAAATGTTAAATGGGTCGTAAAAGACCCTCGTAGACCAGAAAACTCAATTATATAAGTTTCTAAGTCCTTCAACACGGACCCCATACGAATTTTTCAACCTACTCTACCAACATCAAAGCAATATTCTCACACACCACATGATTCATAACACAATACTTGACACCCCGCATGATAATTTGCACATATACCCCATCAAAAATTATTAAACGTGCTTTCCCAACCCTTCTTACCCCATATGAATGAAATAACATCAAAAACCCAAACTCATGCCATCTCTCACAAAAATTCATATGCATAATTGATTGATTTAAAATGCTGAGTGATTATATAGTTGTCAAATACATCATTCAAGCATCATACAAGGCAACTATACTGAATTCCGGTCTTAAACACATGATCAACGATGGGTAACCATAATTCAATTATCAAACATATCAATTTTCACACATGGGTTTGTGTCTAAATTAACCATACCCAACAAAATTCTCAACCGAACCATACAATAATTGGTAAATCAATGTGTTTAAAGGATCAAAAACTTTCCAAATAAATAATTAGATTGTGGGATTTGAAGTAGGTGATGAGACACTGAGAACCCTACGCTGTCGGAAAAGCTTATCGAAAAGTGGTAGTGGTGCTGCCGTAGGTCTTCGAAAAAATTTTGGGTGGAATTTGCCGAGTAAATTTTCTAATTAGGGGCCCAAAATCTATGAGACCGCAATTATAGGTCATAGAGTGTTTCAGGCTCGTAAATCATGGTTTTATAGAAACTCCAACCCCTAATTTTGAGGAATGGGTTGCACGGACCAGTCTATGAGTCATAAAGGAAGTATAACATATAGAGTTGGTTGTAGAGACCCCAACACTTAGTCAAAAACTCAAAAAACTTACTTAGGATCCAAGAGCCCATTCATAACCCATACTTGTTTCTATGGGCCATAAAGTTGGCTCGTGGGCTGGAGTGCATAACTTTTTGGTCACTGCAAGTGTTTACGAGATGGTATGCACGTAACCCATACTTGTTTCTATAGGCCATAAAGTTGGCTCGTGGGCTGGAGTGCATAACGTTTTGGTCACTGCAAGTGTTTACGAGATGGTATGCAGGTCATAGAATGATGTACAGTCCGTAGAACCAGTCATAAAGGCACTTCTTGATGCCTTTTCAGCTAAGATGGCTGACCTACACATGTACCTGCACATTCTTCACGGAACACACTATTACCCTATAATAAACCAACCCAATGTCCAAAATTACAACCAAAATGCGAAAAAGAAAACTACATCCAAGTCCAAAAACTAAAACTAAAACTAAACTATGGTTATTATGTCAAAACCCTTAGGTTGCCTCCGAAGTAGCGCCTGCTGTATTGTCGTGGCACGACTTAGATAACTTGGTTATTTAGACATCACTCATCTGGCCTCTTCATAAATAGACAGATATTGAAGATAACTTCTTTTTCTTACAATCTAAACTTGAGTTGACTAGTTTTCATATCCACTAGTGCTAGACCAGTGGCTAGCAATGGCCTTCCCAAGATGATTGGGACGTTAAAGTTGACTTTGCAATCTAGGATCACAAAGTCTATGGGCAAAATGTGCTTCTCAAACTTAACAAGAACATCATACAGTAGCCCCATAGGCTTCTTCACTATGCTGTCAGACATAAACAATCATATGCTCGTCAGAGTATAAGCTCTAGTCCTAGCTTCTTGACGACTGCAAAAGGAATCAAATTAGTGCTGGCACCGAGATCACACAATGCCCTTGAGAACTCCGCACCTCTAGTGGTGCAGGATCTAGTAAAAGCATCAGGATCTTCTCTCTCTTGAACCAACGACCTTGTAGAAATTGCACTGCGATGTTTAAGCTCTTGGGAGAGCTCTTTAATCAGAATGTGCTTCTTTATAAGAAGGTCTTTCATGTACTTCGCACACCTTGGCATCTTCTCCAACGCCTCAGTGAGAGGGATATTGATGGAGTGTTGTTTTAGCATGAATACAAAGTTTTTGAACTTGCCTTCCTCCTCATTCTTCATTTCTTTGAGGGAAGAGAGGATGAGGCCTGGGAATGGGTTTTAGATTTTTGGTGCATCTGCAGCATCACTCACCCCATCCTTGCAAAGATAATTTCTAGTATCTGGATCTTTGACCTGAACTGTCTCCTCTCAAATATCATCTTGATCTACTGGAATGGGAGGATTAGTGGTTCTCCTGCCACCATAACTAGTAACTACCATGCATTGCCCTTCATTCTTGGGATTCTAAATTGTGTCACTAGGCAGTGTACCCCTCTGACGCTGATTAAGTTGAGTTGATACTTGACAAAACTATTGCTCAAGCTATGTGATAGCAATAGAATAAGACTCGATTTGCTTATTTATACTGGAGATCTCAGATTTCATCC
The DNA here is from genome assembly GCA_011800125.2 of Solanum clarkiae. NCBI lineage: Eukaryota > Viridiplantae > Streptophyta > Magnoliopsida > Solanales > Solanaceae > Solanum > Solanum clarkiae. The sequence continues at coordinate 15,267 of JAABOM020061840.1, forward strand.
CCCTCAGAGTCTTGTCCTATGTTTGAACTTTCATCAATAGGTGGTCAAACATCTCCTCAACTCTTGAACTACTAACATTAGTGTCGCGGTTATGTGGTTGCACATAAGGACTATTTTGATAACCATCTTCATGGCCCCAATCTACATCTCTTTCTGGTCCTTGATTCCTGTCATAGTACCCTACATGGTTGTCTCTTAAAGGACCATCTCGATTAAGGTTCTAACCTTGATTTCCTTGTCATTGGCACTAGTAGCCCTGATTGGACCGTTGGGCATTGGATTGATCACCCATCCTGATCGACAATTAAATAAGTGTCCTCCTTATAGTAGAGATTATCATATATGGTTGCTTGCGGAGGCTGATGGACAACTGCATTGACTCATTCCTAATTCTTCTTCTTCATCACCTCTATACCTGTACGGATTCGGGCAAGCTCTTGTATAATCACTTTAGTTATTTTAGCTTTCTTTGAACTAATAATGATAGTGCAATAACTTTTGGTAGATACTTTGTCTCTTTGCCCCCATAGACGATTGATCTTGACCACTCTCTCCATCCTTTTAGTGATCCTTGCAAATGGTTGATCTAAGAACATGTCCCCATAATGATATCAGCACAGGCTTGAATATAATCATGGTAGAAGATCTCCACCAAAGCATCATCAAACGTATTGTGGTTTGGGACACTCCTCAAGCATTTAGTGAGCGACTCCCCATGTAGTACTGATTGAGTCACTAGGAAGTTGCTTAAAGTTGTTGATCTGGTCTTTTAACTTGAGCTTCTTCGATCTTGAGAAGTACCACTCTAAAAAGTCCCTATACAACTCAGCCCAACTAGTGATCAAACTTTGTGAGAGCTCAGATAGCCATAGTGTTGTGTTGCTTGTCAGAGACAATGGAAAGGCATTAAGTCCCACAATACGAATAGAAGAATTATGTCTTCCCATTTCACTCTTGCATACAAATGCAACATTTTGTAGATAGCTATAAGGATCCTTTAATGGTAGGCCTACGAACAACCCATGGTTTTGCAGTACCTGAAGCAATCCACTCAAAGCCACAAACTTTGTGTCAGTCGGTAGTGCTTGCAACACAATGGCTCCAGCCACTTCCATAGCCATAGGGTTCAGCCAGTATTGATTCCACTGATAAGCATTCACATTAAATTCCTATGGATGTGGAGAAATTCCCTGAAAAGTAGGTGGGTTTTCATTGTTGGCATTCTCATTCTCATTTTGGTTCAGAGCTGATTTGCTGCATTATTGGTATTATCTTGGTGCATTATTCTCAGTCTTCTCTGCATCTCTGAGTCAAATGGAGTCAAAGGTATACATTAACTTTGTTTGTAGGGCATACACTACACGTACACCCTAAAAGAACATAAATACATCAAAAATATAAAATGAGGGAAATAAGGATTTGTTGTCAAATCAATTGAATTAACAAGTCTGGCCATATTCCTCAGCCACGGCGCTAAAATCTTGATGTCGCCCAAGCTACACCTTCTTTTTGAGGCTAAAGTTATTGTTGTTAATATATAGAACCTAACCAAGGTTAGGGTCGAATCCAAGGTAATATGATATAATTAGAAGTATTCAATGTTGCAATTTGGCTTATTAACCAACTTTTCTTCCCAAAGGGGGGTGGGGGTTGACACTGACTAATGAAATAAATACTAAACTAAAAGAAATAATTAATGAATATAGATAGAAACTAGGGTATTATATTCCCTATGATTCCCTAACTCAGTATCACCGGATAACCGAATTCTTTCCTAGTGTGTAGCATACAAAACGATAAGTTAAGTTCACCAAAATCTTTGACCCAGGTGAGAGGAAAAATTCACTACATAATTTGGTTTATCTCCATAGTATGACATTACTATCTTACCTACTGTCCCATTACAACCTCCTCTTGGCCAGTTCGGTTGATTTGACAAGAAACATCGATCGAATTTTGTTAGTTAATCTATTTTCTTGTTCATTACTACTATGGTCCAATCAATAAAACTAGAATGGTTTTAATGTTAGCTACCACTAGAAAACATGAAAAACAAAGAGATATTATTAATACATGCATGCACACTTTTCAAGAATTACGAATTATCTGACTTTACCTTGATAGTTTTTCATGGTTCCTACGACCCTAGTTGTGGATTTGGCTACTCATGGTTTATGTAGATGCAAGACTTATGAATTTGAATAACATAATAAAGCACTTACACAATTGGATTAAGCACAAGAAAGTCAAAGTTTCAATGAGAATCACAAGATTGTAATTAGAATATGAAATTGAAGTGTACAAGTTTTTCTCAAACTCTCATTTTGTTTTTTTCTATTGTATCTTACTAATTTCACGCTCTCCTCGTAAGAAAAATAACATAAAGGCCTATTTATAATGTTTAGAATTCAAATCCAAAATAAAATAGGACAATTAGGTAGGCATGTTTCACAATGTGCATTACGGGTCGTTAGTGATTTATGGCATGTAGTTGGACTTTCACACTTTGTTTCTTCAATTATGAATGTGGCTTCTATGAAACTGCTGTACAACCTGTAAAAGGTTTTATGGCTAGTAAGAGGATGAAACTTCAGAAAGTCCACCTTCTCTAATCCTTAGGGTACAAGACTTGATCTACGACTCGGAAAGTTTTCCATTACTCATCTGCATATTTTTAGATCAAACTTCAGAAATCCACCCTTCACTAGAATTGCATGTGAAACCTCTTTCACGGCCAATATAATACCCTATGGCCCGTAAAGGGTTCTTGTTGATCCTCAAAATCAACAACTTTTGCATATTTTTCTCAAAATCAATGTCAACCTTGAAATCCTACAAAACAAATACAAAAATACATCAAACCTAATAACATCACATTTAGAACATATAAAATTCCAAGTTTTAAGTATCAAATGTGTTGTATTTTGATGGCACATCAACAGATAAGAAGCGCTAACATCTTCTTGTCATTTGTCCCCACAATCGCCCTTTTTTTAATTCTTTTTCAAAAAAGAACCTTTGACAATGGCTGATGCCGAAGGTCAAGTCGTTCTTGTGCAACAAGAGGTGAATTTTCTCATGTGGATTTTTGGGACTTTTTCACAATGATGGCACAAGTATTAGCCAATAAAGTTAATAAGGTTCTAATGTTTCTAATATTTCCACCGCAACTTCAAAGGTAAAGGATTTTTCGAGGATGAACCCTCCCAAGTTTCAAGGTTCAAAGGAGTAGAGGATGTTCAAGAGTTTGTGGACGAGGTGCATAAGGTGTTGGAAATTTAAGATGTGACTTAAGAGGAAAAGGCGGAATTAGCGTCTTTCTAAATGAAAGGAATTTCTCAAATATGGCACACTCAATGGAAGATTGAGAGGAGTGATGATTTTGGTGCCATTTCATGGGGAGAGTTCAATAATGCATTTCAAAATCTTCTCTTTTCGATAGAGTTAAGGGAAGCTAAGATGCAAGAATCTATCAATATTAAGCAAGAAGATATGAGTATGAGGGAGTATTCCCTCAATTTCATCCAACTCTCTGTGTATGCCTTGTTGTTGGTTGTCGACCCCCGAGAAATAATGAGAAAATTTTTGTTGGGATTATCTTACTTGCTTTTCTAAAAGGGCCGAACTACTATGCTATTCAAGGGGATGGATATTTCAAAACACATTACTTATGTAAAGAATCGAAGATAGGAAGATAAGGAAGAAAGTAAGATTGTCTAAGAGAGCTCATTTTGATGAGGGTGGATCATCCTTTACTAAGACACCGAAGGCTAGGAGTAAGAAGGAAAGAAAGCCATGTATTACTTTTAACAAGTATAGTAAGATAGACCTCGGAGTTTGTTGATTGGTCAAGAGGATTTTTCTTTGAGTATGGTGAGCTAGAGCACTAGAGAAGGGATTACTCGCTGGCCACTAAGAAGGGAAGAGAGAGAGAGCACGTAATGCCATGCTTGATATGTATGTGTTTCCTTGAATATGTTGATGGTTGGTACTAAATGGTTTTCTAAGTTTTGGTACAATGGTTGATATTTTGTAGGTGATTGTGTTGCCATATTGGTAACAATAGTAGTTTATTTTCATTCTCATACATCATTTATTTAGTCTTGACAGGTTACTAATTATGCATGCATGCTCATAGAGAAATTTTATTGAAGTTTCATGTGCAATTATGAAAATGTGCTACTCATGCTTTTAAAATGATATCCATGTTAGAGACTTAGAAAGTTGCATGGAAACAATGTTTTATTTACATTTTTAATATCTTAAAATTCATGTGTTTTTCGCAAATTTGACTTCATATTCTTGTTCATTGGGAAAAATTGAGTAGGAAATTGTTACCTACAATGTATAGTCTACCCATGTTAGAAAAATAATTTTGCTGATAAAATTGCACAAACTAGTAGGGTCCGCAATGAGCCTGCGTCGCGGACTTGCAGCAACATAGGTAAAACATTCTCGAATTTTATTTGGTTCAACGAAGGAAATTTGGGTAATAACCTATTGCCTATAAATATGAGAATTGTTTTTATTTTTTAGTCATTTCAAACCCTAGAACTTTCAAAAAGGCTCTCAAATTACTCTCTAATCTTCACCAAACGTTCCATTCTATTTAAAGTGTTTCAAGAACTCTTGTTGGAATTTATGAAACCAAGTGAAGCCCAATTCTTGTTCGAGTTTCTTTCAAGAAAATGTCAAGGTAAAGGTTTGTCAGTCTTCATCCATGGGTCCTTTGACCCATGGATCCCAATTCACCTTTCTCATGAAATTATATGATTTCAAGGTTAGATTCTTTATTGGTAGAATATTATGCATGATGAAATGACTTATTGTTAGATTTTATCAAGTATGGTTTTATTATACATGAACATCTATTTAACGCTTATTCCATGAGTTGAATTATATCTATTGGAACCATACATGATATGACCTATGAAAATTATGGAGGATTGTGGATTTTTAAGATGGATTTCATGGCACCCAAACTAAGGGTGTACTACAATATTGGTGGGTTCTTTTGAATGATTCTTAAATGATTTTATTTTACTCTTCTCCTCTTTTTATACTCGTGAATTGCATAGTTTCAACTTATATGCATATTACCCACCGTGCTTTCGCTAAAGCAACTGACAAACTTCTACATTGCTTAAAGTCCTATTGTAAGACATGTAAATTATAAATGTTGAGAATGTTGAAGGGCTATTATGCATGTTATGAGGTCATGACAATATTGTGAATGCTTTCAATGATATGAATCCCTTTTCTTTAATTTTATGAAGCATCAATTTTAATGAACTACTCTTTGGTCATATTGACCTATTATGAGATTATACATGTTATGGTGTACAAATTGTGCTTATCATGATTACCCTCATGTTTAAATGTGCAATTGGACTAATCTTATGAAGTTTAGAATTAATGAATTATTGAGGTGTAAGTCCTCCACCTAATGAAGATATGATATGATTATAGGACAATAGTAGAGGCATAAACTAGATTTAGGAGTTATCCTTATAATGATGATCTATTTTGGAAAGTCTTCTAGAATAGGTTAGTAGAATATGTTTCCATTGTTTCCATAGGCTTATGGGATGGGTTAGTAGAATTTCTCTCCATTATATCTAAATGTTTATGGGATGAGTTAGTAGATTGTGTCTAAAAGTTTATGGCATCGGTAAGTAGAATAACTCTCCATACTAGATGATTATATGATTCATGACTTTGGTTATTCTGTGGGATTCACACTTAGCACTGAGTGGACCTTCGGTTAGATGTGATACTTTCATGATCTGATTCCGGTCATGATGGCGCCTGCCAGCTCCCACCTACAGGTAAGCCAAGAACCCAACTGAAGTGTACCTGTACTAGCATCTAGTGAAGTCCAACAGTATAATAATAGAAAACATAATAGAAACCTACCAAAAACTTGGAAGCCAGCTGTACATAATACCATAGCCGAATGGATACATCACAAAAAATATAATATAAAATATATATATAATACAACCTAGGGAAAACCTACCAAGTACATAATGTACTATAGATGGATAGAGTTTGATAACAAAAGACAACCACCAAATGGAAGGAGACTATGATGAACTAGATCTTCCAATACTCACTAAAAGAAGTCTCCTCGCTCACAAAATCCCCCAAGAGTCAGCGTCCCCGATTAGTATGTGGATCTATACCATGTGAAGACGCAGAAGTAGGTATAAGTACGATAAAACGACACCCAATATGTATCATCAGTTGTCTAAGTAAAATAAATGCATAAGGAAGCTCAAATGTGTCTTAAAACAGTAACTCGTCCAAGCACCCCGGATCATCAACTGAACCTCAAGTACGACAATACGAAATACAACATCTTCCGAAAGTGACTGAATCCATCTCATATCGGTCACCAAAATAGAATCATAGTGTTGTACCAAAGTGTAAAGACTTGAGATCTATGCCTGTACGCCACCAGGGCCCCCATAAGGCCGGGAGGTACAGCTGCGCACAAAATAACCGATAGAATATCACCAAAACCCCTGCAGAATCACCATAGAGCCCCTGCTCTCCATATCATAAGTTCAAGGGTCAGCTACACATGAGTATAAGTCCCTATTTTCTGAGCGTGAATGCCCCCTGAGCCCCCATAAACCAAGGATGTATACCCACGCACAGTCAGGGTGTGAATACGTGAGTCGATCCACTGGTAAACATTTGGACCCTCAGCCTCCAATATTGCAATAGTAACTGAGTCCCTGATCCCTCAAAAGTAGTGTCACATAGGGACTCGAACCCCTAATATGACATGAGGACTCTAATTCCTGGGTCTGACCTTGCCTTCGATCGGGCAGTCAGCTAGGGCCAAGTAGTCTGACCAATAATTGTAACAGTGGGACATACCCCCTGCAGGAGAAAAAAATCCCCCCATCATAAATCATAGTGTATCAACATCAAAATTTTAATCATGGGGCCCTGCCCCAAAGAATATAAATCATGGAGTCGTCGATATCACGAAGCCTAGGGCCTAGATGTGACATGACAAATGGGAACCCAAATAGGCCCCAAACAAGCCTCTTAGCATATCATTCATACATCCTTGGTCGCGAAAGCAAAATAAACAAAAACAAGATATATAAGTAAGGGAAGTAGGACTAACGAAAGTCTTGATATTTATAAAGCATAAATGAGTCAAAGCTCAAAGCATAAGTACATCAATTATTCTAACAACACCTCTAACATAGATTCGAGAGGGGGACAAGTCACTTTTCGGGCTCACCCTCATAGTATCAAGCGTCTAACATATAGACACATCAAATAGTAAGAGTAGCATAGCTAGTTTCCCCAGACTTTAGGACTCACCAAAGCTTGTCTTCTGAAATGCCAAAACTAGCCATGTGGAGGATGATCGAGAGGTGCTCTGGTTCCTACATGGTAATATTATGTAGGCATAGAGTATGCATTAGTGCATTTGAATGTATTAAGTGTGTAGGATGCAATGCAACAAGATGTATGGCAACTTAGTCAAAATGCATAGTCATAAGCAGTGGGTAAGTATAATATCAATTTGGCATGCATGATTAATGATTGGAGTTAAACATGCTTTTAAATCATACAATTTGCAAATATAAATTACATGTGTAGGAAGATACCATGATCACAGACCAAGCAACAACTACTTGGAATCCATGGCATGTCATAGGTCACTCATACTTTCTTGTGTTAGCCTTCACATCCCACACCCGTGCGTGGGAAAAAGACTTTTTTCAAATTTTTTTGAGTTGGATCAGGAGGTCTAATCAACAGAGGCAAGCTAGGAAAAGAGAGTGTGGTTGGGTCTGACTCCGTTATAAGTCTAGTATGCCGAGCAGCTTTGAAGGTGAGGCGGTCGAGGTATCTACCCCTCAACATGGTATTATGGGCATGTCACACCCTAACAAGGTGGTCAAGGTATCTACCCCTCAACAAGGTAGTATGGGCGTGTCACCACCCAAAAAGGTGGTTGAGGTACCTACCCCTCAACGTGATAGTATGGGGATGTCACCCCCTTAAAAATGTGGTCGAGAAATCTACCCCTCAACGTGGTAGTATGAGCATATTACTTCCCAGCAAGGTGTGGTTAACTTGCAACAGTATAGATACTTTTCATGAATTCAATACATATATACAATCCCTTAATCATCATAAAATCACTTGACATATAAATAATGAAATAGACTATTAATCACTTGAGAATTCTTGTCAAGACATTTTATCAAACACTTGGTGGATATATACTGCTAGTTCAAAATCATGCAACTCAAGCGTGAAATAATATGAGAAAACTAAATGTAAATCAACCCACCAACATATTGTATAACCCTCATGTAAGATACCTTGAAATTCATCATTAAATCTCATAATAGAACATAGTTTAAAAGCCGAAAACATGCATGGTCTTAATAGACAAAACCAATTCATAGTATAAGCATAAAATAGACAAACATGCATACTCAATCAACATTTTATAAAACCCTAACATTATTTGTAATCAAAATCCATTATAAAAGATACCCATAGAAGATGCAACTTGGAAACATGCAATTCTCATAAAAAGGGAGATTGGGCACGATGGGAGGAAGGACCCAATAGATGAAAACCACTTACCTTAAACTTGGGTATTCTTGATGTAGACTTGAAGGAAACTTGAAGATTGAATGAAGTCCTTAAGATCCGGAATTATGTTTGAGACACTTGAATTTGGATGAAATATTTGATCAAGTGTTAGAGAGTGTTTTGAGAGGGTCTTGATCGATATAGAGTTGAAAAAGGGCTACGTATTGGTATTTTCACACATATGTGGGCACGGCGCTATGACCCCAAGACCATTGGGCCAAAACCAGAAATCGGGGAAAAATTGTATTGGTCCACATCACTGGCATGACACGGACCCATCGCGAATGGCACTCCAACATTGATCTGTCCCCCTGGCACATTGCGGCCAGGGCGCGGATGGCTACTGGAATTCGAAGTTGTGCGAAAATTATTTTCGGTACTGGTCCTCTAAAGTCGGGGTTATGCCCATTGCCCACTTAATTATTTCCACTAATCACAAATATGAAGTCAGATTTTCGATATCACGAATGAATTTCGAGATATATGAAAATTATGATTATGGGCATTTTCGAAGCATATTTTTGAGGCATTTTTGGGGAGTTTCACTCGAACTAACACTCAGTCGGTGCTCAATCCTTAGAATTCGCATCCGCCACCTGGCATCATAGTAGTGGCCATCGGGACACAAGTCCACTGGGAGTATTACGCAGAGCCCGACTCTATAGACGTCACCACCAGTGCGCAACGGTGTTGGGTAGCATTACCTAGGATGAGATGTCAATAGTTACTCAATCAACTAGTATATCCGAATCCAAAATGTTCAAAGTCATGTTGTGCACAGAGTCAATGTAGGTAACGACACTCTCAAATCGATATCTCACAACATCCCTAACTATTGTTCTCAATCTCAGGTACGCAGAAAGAAACTATAATGGCCCAATATAGTACACAAGAGCATAAAACTCAATAAACAGGGTAGAACAAGGCCCAATAGGGGACCATGCTATATTATAGCTCACCGCAAGAAAATGAAGGTGAAAATGCGGTAATAACATGGATTTCACAAGTGTCCACAATAGAGTACGCTAGAAGTCAGCTCTTAATACAACAAAAAATCAACGATTAATCCCAAAATCCTCATCTCGTATCAATATCAGACAATATACGTCCCATAGAAGTGAGTCAGATCAGAATACGAACCTGACGAGGGCATCAACCCACATGCGGCCCTTACAAGGCCTCCTTACATCCCAACGGTACCAATATATATGCATACATGTCTAGGGATATAATATTCACAATCGACCAAGAAAATTACAATCCAACAATCAGAAGCCACTAGCATTCCACGTACGTTTTGAGGCTCAACAGTCATGTAAATTCACTCAATCTAAGGTTTAGAGAAAGCCTGGCTTACATGGAAAATGACTTCTCAAACACCGAGTCAGACAGTCGTGCCTTCCCCTTCCTGGCTGTATTCGAAAATTGTCAATTGTCAAAATATAATTCACGATGTCAACATAATTAGTTTGGCAGTACTATCTCATAAAATGGGTGAAATTATGTTAATTATGATTAAAATTGGGGGACATAAGGCCCATGTCTTAAATGTCAAACCAACTCTAATAAAATGATCCATACATCACCTTCTGTCCACAGCCAAAAATTGAGCCCAAAACAGATCTCAGAAGATAAAGAAACGGCTAAAATATGAAGTTGCATTTCTTATTGAAAATATTCCCTACATAGCTTATCGGATACATTCCACAAAAATACACCAATATTAATAAGTTCCAGGCATACCATAATGTTTCTCTCGATAAATAAAACAACTTAGACATAAATTTTACTTAATTTGTTGAGAAATGACTAAGATATCAGCGTGCAAAGTTTTCATCAATTTTGATTTATCATCAGTAAGAGAAACAGGGATTTTACCTCGACACATGTGCCAAAATCAAATTCTGACTTCATCGCGACACTCCTTGTGAAAAAAAGAGTCGCGTAGCCTTTTCAATCACTCAAATCGATTCTAATGGTCAAATTTGCAATCAACAATATTATTGTAGTAGACATGCTCCTACCCTAATTAGATCGTTCCAGAGATAATGGAATCGTCGGAAATCCATTCCAAGGTTGCTTACTATGACTTATCCAAAGATTCATTTTAAGTATAACTTCTCAATTAACTCGAAAATCCACAAACACCCAAAAAACCTTACTAATAATCATCCCAACTTCCCCAACAAATCACAATAGGTTCAAGGTAGCAATCCCAGAGCTCATAACAGAAACTAAATACATAAACGTAGAAATGACCTATAGGGTCATTACAACATCCCCCACCTATAAGACTTTCATTTGCGAAAATAAAGTGGAAAGCACACCTGATGGATTAAATAGGCTGGGGTGCTTCTCCCGTATCTTTGGCTCTATCTCCCAAGTAGCCTCCTTGACTTGAAGGTGTCTCCATCTCACCTTAACCATCGGTATGACCTTAGAATACAATCGCTTGGTATCCCTGGCTAAAATAGCAACTGGCTCCTCAGTAAAAGTCAAACGGTCATCCAGCTTAATGATGTCATACTGCAGCATGTAAGACTCATCAGGAAGACACGGATGCAACATCGATACATGTAACACAGGGTGGATAGCAGAATAAGCTGGAGGCAAGGATGACTCATAAGCAACTAGCCTAATATACCTCAAGATCTCAAAAGGCCCAATATACCGAGGACTCAACTTACCTCGTCTCCCAAACCCCAAGACCCTTTTTAGGGGTGAAATCTCAGAAAAGCACAATCTCCTACCTCAAAATGCAAGAATCAGTGTCTACAGTCAGCATAACTTTAGTGTCAACTCTGAGCTATCCTCAGCCTATCCTGTATGACCCGGATCCTAGCTAAGGCATCTTGTAGTAAATATGTGTTATGCGAACTAATCGTTGTAGCGTTAGACCAACCAACTAGGATACGACATCGCCGGCCATATAATGCTTTACATGGGGCCATCTGAACGTTGTTATGATAGTTTTTATTATAAGAAAACTCAGCTAATGATAGAAACTGGTCCCACTAACCTCCAAACTCTAACATGCAGGCCCGTAACATATCATCCAGAACTTGTATAGTGCGCTCGAACTGTCTAACAGTCTATGAATGAAATGTCGTACTCACATCAACTCGGTTGCCTAACTCTCATTGATAAGCTCTCCAAAAACTTGAGGTGAACTGTGACCCTCAGTCCGATATGATTGATATAGGCACCCTGTGCAACCAAACTATCTCCTGAATATATATACAAGTTAATCACTCAGCATTGGAAGTCGAATGAACCAAAATGAAGTGAGAAGACTTAGTCAACCGATGAACTATCACCCAATTCTATAATAACCCCTGAAAGTACCAGCAAGCCCCACAATAAAATTTATAGTCACCCGCTCCCACTTCCACTCGGGAATGGGCAATAGCTGGAGTGGTCCACCAGGTCGTTGATGCTCGGCCTTAATCTGCTGGCAACTGAGACAACTCGATACATAGGCCGCAATATCCCCCTTCATGCCATCCCACCAGTAATGCTGCCTCAGATCTGGGGTTGTACCTAGGTGAATAGAATATCGAGAGCCATGCACCTCTTGTAGAATCAACTATCTCAAATCTCACACTCAAGGAACGCACAATCGACCATCATATCTGAGAAACCCATCAGAGTCAACACTAGCCTGACCCTCGTGACCCTGTAATACTCTATCTCAGAGACCCACTAATAACTTATTCACGAGCTGACGGGACGAAATCTGATCAACTAAAGAAGAATGAGCCCCACCAAAGTCCAATACTTGGCTGGAATCTGTAATATCCAATTGGACTATCTGGTTAGCTAGTGGCTGAATGTTCGAAGCCAACTAATGCTCCTCAACTACCAAGTGTACTAGGCTGCCCATACTCACCGCCTTTTGACTCAAGGAATCCGCTACAACATTTTCTTTTCTCGAGTTGTATAAAATAGAGATGTCATAGTCAGCCAATAATTCTATCCATTGTCTGGCGGATATCAAGGACCTATTGGGTTATAAGGTATTGTAAGCTCCAGTAGTCTGTATATATGTCGCAATGTACACCATACAGATAATCCCTCAAAATCATGAGCACAAACACTACCACTGCCAACTCTATGTCATGAGTGGAGTAGTTATGCTCATGGGCCCGGATCTAGCGAGAGGCATAAGCAATAACTCTACTATGGTTCATTAATATATAACCTAGTTCGACATAGGAGGCATCGCAATATACCATAAAGCTGTCTCCCTCGACAGGAAGGGTCAGAATAGGAGCGGTAGTCAGCAACTCCTTTAGCCTCAGAAAGCTGGCCTCAAACTCATTGGATCACACAATAGGCACACCTTGGCGAGTCAAATGAGTAAATAGAGCAGCAATATTGGAAAAACATTCAATGAGTCGGATGTAATACCCTGCCAAACCAACAAAACTCCATATCTTTATCACTCTAGTAGTCCTAGGCCAGCCACGGATAGCCTTAATGTTAGCCGGTTCAGCACTAATACCCTCACCAAACACCATATGATCTAAGAAGGACATAGAGTCATGCCAGAACTCACACTTAGAAAATTTAGCATACAACCTACAATCCAAAAGTGTCTAAAGAACAATACAAGGAGTTGGGTATGCTACTCTTGACTAGGCTAATATACCAGGATATCATCAATAAACACCATTATAAAGGAGTCTAGATACGAACAAAAAGCCGGAGTCATCAAGTCCATGAATGTTGCAGTGGCATTAGTCAGCCCAAATAGCATGAATAGGAAATCATATTGCCCATAATGAGTCCGAAAAGCATTGTCTTCTGAACATCCTTTGCTTGAAACCTCAACTGGTGATACCCTGAACTCAGATCAACTTTAGAAAATACTAAGGCCCCTTGAAATTTGTAAAATAATTCATCTATATGTGGTAGAGGATAACAATTTTTCACCGTCACCTTATTTAGTTGTAGATTATCAATTAACATTCAGAGAGTCCCATCCTTTATTGCTATACACAATACAAGAGATCCCCAAGGAGAAACACTTGGACGAATAAACCCTAGGTCTGGCATACAATCAAACAGACTCTATAATAGGAGTCTCAGCTGACGCATCCTACACATAAGCTAAATAAGCTGAACACCCTTCAAATCTTAATCTCTGGGCCTAAACATATAATATAATACTTGTCAGAGCCCGACTCATAGATCCCTGCTAAACTACTGGAGGCATCCTCGGTATCGCCATGGAAACAAGCTTGGCATAACAATCTAACATAGCATGATGTGTTGCCAATCAATCCATACCCATAATAAAATGAAAATCAATCATATCTAGAAGTAGCAAGTAAATCCAAGTAACAAAACCCAATAAAGCGACCGCACAAACACTATAAACCCGATCTACCATAAGAGAATTTCGCATTGGGGTCGATACCCAAATCAAAGAAGAAAGTATCTCGGGAGTCACACTCAGCTGAGAAACATAGTATACAGACACATAACAAAATGTAAAACCAGGGTTAAACAAGGTTGAAGCTAGATGCTAGCATACAGTAATCACACTGTGATGGCCTCATCAGAAGCCTCAACCTCGGCCCATGCTGGTGCAGCATAAAAGTGGCCCTAACGGTCTTACCCTCGAAGATCATTATTGCCCCCCACTCTACCACCCCTAACATACCCTCTGGAACCTTGCTCGTAAACCTGATGGTCCCTGTATCGCTCATCCTGGAAGCCACAATCTTGTCCCCTTCCCCTATTTCCTCGTATAGGCACTGACCTAGCTAGCTGTATTGAGATAAGTATTGCCCTCTGCTCTGGACAGTACCTTGGCCACTATTCTGGTTTCTCATACCCAAAACAAGCTGACATAGCTCTATCTCGATGATCACTGTTTTACCAACTCGATCCAGCAACTCAAGAACCCTAACGGCTTAGGGCAGCGAGTGAGCATCGAATTTTTCTTCAATAGGCTCTAGGGGAGTTGAGAAGAGAGCCAACAGCTATTATAGGAGGACTTTAACAATTCATGGCATGAATTAGAGTTGAAGTTACTTGTTGAGGACATCACAACCAGCCCTGAAGAAGTTGAGTTACGCTCCATCTGCCAGGGTGCCTGACAAGGTAGGAGGAACCACCCCTATTAAAAGTTGGCAGGCCCTGATGGTTACCCTCAGAAACCTGTAGTGATGCCTGGTATGGTCAGCTAGATTGGCCCAGCTGTCCTCTCCTCAGGGCCCTATCACTCGGCACTCTAGACATAGCCTGGGAGCCACTAAATTCTCCCTTACGTATGGGTCGCTTGCCTCCGCCCCCTTGGGCCTCATGACTAATCTACTTCAGGGAGCTAGCATGATAGACAGAATGAAGAAACGAGTGGCCTGAAGTCAATAGTGCATAAGTTCCTATCCTTAACTGAGGCCTCAAACCTCGGTTAAAATAATGGATCCTCTCCTCCTCAGAAGGAAAAATAGTAGTAGCATATCGGGAGAGCTCTTGAAACCTGACCTCATACTAAGACAAAGTCATCTGACCCTGGTCAAGTCACATAAATTGATCCCAGTGATGATCTTGACAGCTCCTAGGCACAAATTTGGTCTTAAAAGCCTCAGTGTACTCAATCCAAGTCAATAGTGCAGCATCTACTGGCTGGTATCTCAAAAAGTCTGCCACTACTGTCTGGAAATACCATCGAGCTGATATGCGGTAAACTCAACTCCCCATGACTTATGTAATCACTAGGGCATGCAGTCGCTCCATACACGCAATCAAGAACTCCTGCGCATCCTCCCATTGAGCTCCCACAAATCTCAACGAAGCCAACCTCAAGAAATATCCAAGCAACCGCTGGTCCTGGAACTACACTGCTCCCTCTAGATGGGTCGGGACTTCTGGGATAGTAGGCCTTGCTGGCTCCAAAACTAGAGGTTTTGGGGATGGAGCTGCACCCTGTTGTACTGCGCTAAGCACTACAAGGAACTATCAAAAGGATGGGTTGTATCTCTGACGTAACTGCAAAAGCAACTGCAGGAGTTGGTGCCTCTGGCTGCAGTGGTGTTAGGGCCTCCAGTATCTACTCCTCAAGATCGGGGGTCTACCTCTTATCCGAGACTGATGGTGTAGCTCTACAGCGACCCAAACCCCTGGCCCGAAGATGCACTCTAGGAACCATACCTGCAAAGCATGATCAAAGTCGGATCCTCAGAAGTTGAAGGATCATTAAGAAAATGCACCACTAGATTCAACAATATAGAAAGGTTCCTAAGTATCCCGTAGCTTCCTAGAGATAAGCCACAAATGTCTCTAGACCCATCCACAAGAATCTACTGGATGGTGACTATGTACAGCAGAGACCAGAGAACCTAAGCTCTAATACCAACTTGTCATGACCCGATTCCGTTCATGATGGTGTCACGACCCGAGCCTAGGGCCTAGACGTGAGACGGCGAATAGGATCCCAAAGGAATCCAAATAATCCTCTAGCATATCAATCACACATCCTTGGTCACGGAAGCAAAGAAACAACAAAAAGAGATATAATTAAAAGGGAAGCAGGACTAAGGGAAATGTTTGATACTTACTAAAGTGTTTAGGAGTCAAAATCAAGCATAAGTAAATTATAGTATCGAACAACACCTGTAACATGGAATTGAGCGGGGGACAAGACACTTTTTGGGCTCACCCTCATAGTAACAAAAGTTAGGCATAAAGAAGACTCAAATAACAAGAGTAATAAAGATGGTGTCCGCGGACTTGACGAATCACCAAATCTTGGTTCAATGGATTGTACTAGCCACGTGGAGGATTATCAAATGATTCTCTGGTCCCTACGTGGTAATATCATGGATGCGTAGAGTATGCGCTAGTATGCTTGCATATACTAAGTATGTAGGATATAATGCAACAATACATAAGCTAATATAGTCAAAATACATAATAATAAGCAATAGATAAGTGTAATCTCAATACGGTATGCATGATCAATACTTGAAGTAAAACACACTTATAGATCATTGAACTTGCATAGAGCATAATACATGTGTTGGAAGAGACCCTAACTGGAAAAAGTAAGACCAAGCAAGCTACAACTTGGAAGCCCAATGATTATCCCTCATGGTAAAGAGGTGGTATACTTGCCAATGTAAACCATTCTTCACCTTACGGGAGTTCGTCCCATTTCGGAGACGTAACCCCCCTTATCGGAACTCATCCTTTTTCGGGATGGATTTCATGATAAAGTGTACTAAATGGATCCACTAATATAGCAAGGGTAAAGTATAATCCTATGTTGGCACATAGTTTGAGGAAAGGAATATGGACGCTTGAAGATAGTCCACGTCATCATCCAATCCATCAGTGTTAAGTCTAATCCCACAGAATACTTGAGATAATCATCTTTAATCATAACATAAATAGCTTGTAAGAACATGACTTGAGTAGCTCATAAACATGCTTGACCTCTAATGGTGAGCCTATCTTGAAAAATGGGAGTAGATCATAATCATACATGAACCCTTGCTTTAACATGAATGACTCACATGAGGTAAAAACCTTGAAATAGGGCTTAGCCTGTAACTATATAATTTTCATGAATTCAATACATACTTGAAAGTCCTTAATCATCATATAGTCACTTGACTTGTAAATCATGAAATAGATCATTAATAACTTAAGAATTTTTGACTTGACATTTTATCAAACACTTGGTGGGCACATAATGCTTCCAAAATCATGTAATTCAAGAGTGTAACAAGAAGAATAAATCAATTTAAAATCAACCCACTAACATAGTAACAAAACCCTAATTTGGGTATCATGAAATCCATCTAAAAAGTTCATCATAGTTCATAGCTTCATAGCTCAAATCATGCATAGTCCCAATAGACATAGAACATCTCATAGTATAAACTTAAATTAGATATTTATGCATAATCAATATTATTTGATAAAACCCTAACATAGTTCGTGCTCATATTCCATAATAATAGATACCCACAAGTAAAACAAGTTGAAATCATGCAATTTTCATGAAATGAAGATTGCGGTTCATGGGTGAAAGAACCCAATAGATAAATACCACATACCATAAACTTGAGTTTTCTTGAGATGAGCTTGCAGGAAACTTGAAGCTTGGATTGGATCCTTGACTCCCAAAAAATTGAGTTGAAATCCCTAGATTTTAATGAGTGATTTAATCGAGTCTTAGAAAGGATTTAGAGAGGATTTTTGAGTGATATAGAGTTGAAAAATGGCTAAGTATGGGAGATTTCATGTTTAAATTGGCATAGGGCTATGACACCACTACCCTTGGCCGAAAATGGAAAAACAGGGAAAAACTAACACTTGTTTGTGATGGGTCCGCGTTGCAGACCAAACGCGTACAACCACTATTTTTCGAAAAATTACCAAAAAGTATTTTTTCTACGGGTTTTCCCAAATCCAAATTATACCTATCCCCACTCAATTTTTTCCCCTAATCAAGAAAATAAAGTCGGATTTTTGATATCACACATGGATTTTGAGATATATAGAAATTATGATTATGGGCATTCCGAAACACATTTTTGGGGAGTTTCAATATCTACCCCTTGGGAACATCCGTCCCTGACTGTCAAATAAACATGCATGAGAGAGAGGATCATGAAGATTTCAGCCTAACACGAATGCAGCAAATGCATTTAAACATCATTTTCAAAAATCTCAATATAAATGTAAAAAATGATCATAAACATGTTATCATAAACATGAATGCATGCAAGATAACATGGGACTTAATTTGTTGTGCTGGGCTTGAATAGAGTGAAAGAGTATGAGTATCGCATCCTCATGTCCGCTTTCGGCTTCCCAAGTGGCACTTGGGTCACTAACACATTCCCCTCTACATAGGCACATGGAAGACCAGATGAACCATATTCATAGCCATGGGCAACTCCATTTCATCCGCGAACGTACCAAATCTCCTCGAAATTCTATAAGGCCCTACAAACCTTGGGATCTATTTACCTTTCTCTCCAAACCAGACCAAACCCTTCATGGGTGAAGCCTTCAAGTAAACCTAATCACCAATCTTGAACACAGGTTCTCTTCTTCTCATATCGGAATATGAATTTTGCCTACTTTGAGCCTTCTTATATCTCTCTCTTGTCAACCTGTTCTCCTCCAAAACTTCCACAACCAAATTTGGTACTAAAAACGACATCACACCAACCTCACCAAGATACCTCCCTATAGTCTCTATCAATTCCCATGGGATTGGGAAGAATAGAATATGATGAATTATGAGCCCCTTTCAAAATCAACTCCCTCAAGCCATCAACATTAGGCACACACAACCTACCTTAAACCCCCCCACTTTACCATCCTTTACCAAGGCCTCCAACTTCAACAAAGTGGGATCAAGGTCTTGTTTCGAATTGACTTTGTCAATCAAAGAAGATTTGGAACCATCAACCACCACTGCAATACCATTTTCAACTTCGTTCAACCTAACCCCCAATCTATCCAATCGGTGAACCTCTCAAACCACCTCCTTGCCACCATCATCAACATGAGCTAAACTTCCCATGGACACTCTACTTAGAGCATTGATCACAACATTAGCTTTGTTGGGGTGATAATGCACACTCATTTCATAATCATTAAGGACCTCTAACCACCTTCTTTGTCTTAAGTTAAGTTCTTTTTGAGTGAACATATATTAGAGACTCTTGTGGTCGGTAAAAGATCAACATGAACCCCATACAAGTAGTGATGCCAAATTTTTAAAGCAAGCACCACAGCCACAAATTCAAGATCATGGGTGGGATAATTCTTTTAATACACCTTACGTTGTCTAGAGGAATATGATATCACCTTAAAATTTTGCATCAAACACACCCCAAACTGATTCTTGAGGCATCACAATATACCACAAACCCTTCCAACCCTTTCGGTAGAGCCAAGATAAGAGCGGAGACAAGCTTATCTATCAATATTGAAAATTCTTCTCATATTCATCGGTCCATAAAAATTTTTCCTTCTTTTGGGTCAACTTTTTCATAAGGGAAGTAATAGCAGAAAAGCCATTCACAAAACTTTAGTAATAACTCGCCAAACCTAATAAACTTCTAATATCTGATGGAGTCAAAGGTCTAGGCCAATTCCAAATCACCTCCATCTTTTTAGGATCCACCTTAATACCAGTACCCAACACCACATGTCCTAGAGAAGCAATCTCTTCCAACCAAAACTAACATTTTTCATATTTTGCGTATAACTTCTCCTCCATCAAGATTTCCAACACTTCCCTCAAGTAATTCACATGCTCCTCCTCACTATTGGAATAACTCAACATATCATCAATAATGACCACCACAAAATACCAAGGTAGGGTGTAAAGACCCTATTTGTGAGATCCATAAATATAGCCAGTGTGTTAGTGATCTGATGTCCATGCTCCAATAAGAAAGCAGTCGTTGTCAATAATTAAACTAAACAAATGTTAGGGTTGAATCCACGGGTAATACGGGGCTCGACTTTAGAGATCCACTACAAATCATTTCAAGCATCGATTACTAAAATCTCTAAATGGGGGTTTTCTTTGCAATTCAAGAATAAAATATAAACTAAACTAACTAAGCAGGACGATACTCAAATTTTGGGTCAACACGGGGATTGTGTTTCCCATGATTCGTTGACTCAATTACACAAGACAACATAAATTTAACTAGGAATTCGCATGCAAGACAATAACTTAGGTTCTTCCATCCGTCTTGTGATGGTGAAGATAGAATTTCACCATGGCGCTTGGTAGGCTACCATGGCGTGCGAACTAACCATTACCTATTGTCCCAATCTACCTCCCCTTGGTCAGGTTTGGTCGATTAGGGGGGAACACATCAACCGAATCCTGTCATCTTCTTCCTTTTTTCTATTCGTCACTACCTTGGTCAAGATCGTGATAGCAGGCAGGGTTTGGTGTTGTCCACCACCAAACAACAATCCAAATGAAGGAAAACAAACATTACATGCAAAACCCCAATAAAAGAAATGCACAAAGTCTACGTTATTTCAAGTCAACTACTCATGGTTCCCACAATCCCAAGTTGTGGGTGCTTCCTACTCATGGCTAAGGAAAAATCAACAATAATGTAAATAAATGACATAGTTAAGAGGTTACCTAAAGAAATGTAAAGAAAGGACACCTTCAACTTGAAAACCAGAAGCTTGGATTAATGGCAAAAGAGTACAATGCAGGTTTTTAATCCCCCAAAAGTGCGTCTTCAAATTGAAAGATAAAAATCTATTCTAAACCCTAAGAATGCTCCTAGAATATTTACAAGTAGTTGTGAATGTCAGGCCTCTCTCAAAGTAAACCCTCACATAAAGTATATATGGTGTTTACAAATTTAACCCTTATAATTATACAAAAAATACAGATGGTAGTAGGTACGTCGCACAGGTATGGCTCGTAGGGTGACATATGAATCATAATCGGGGTCTCATAATAAACACTTATCATTTTGGACTTGACTGTTATGACCCACTGTTATGAGTCGTTGCTCATGCTATGACTCGTATGCTCCTCTCGTAATCTAGGCCTTCAGTTTTTGGCCCAATGTTTTTGCTCTCCGATTCTTGTTATGAATCCACCTATATGAGTCGTTGAGAAACTTATGACTCATAAGATGGGCTAGTAGGGTTGACCTCTGCTTAGCAGATTTCTGGGTTTTTTGGTCTCTATTTCTTTCTATGACACACCCTATGAATCGTAGCTTAGGCTACCACATGTAGGTGAGCTCGTATGTCCTTTGATTCAGCAAAATCTGCAACTTTTCTTCAAAATCATGCCAACCTAATGTTTTCGCAAGATAACACAAAAACACATAAAAACCATTAAAAGTCGCATTAAGAATTAACAAAATCCCTTGTTTTCGACATCAAATGTGGTGTATTTCGACAGCACATCAACACCTTCAACTTAGAATTATTTTCTGTCCTCGAGCGACGACTCAATCTAAGCAGACAATGAGAGACACATAGTATTTCCACTAATGGCATATACATCATTTACTTTAAATCAAGTACACAACTCTCATTTTTAAAACCAGATTGTAAAGCTACTCAACAAACCAAAACACAAAGAATGTGTCCAGCAATCCAACTAAGATAAGCGAAGAAATATCAACCATTCACAATCACTAGGTTAGTAATATGCTAATTATGTCGTGCCAATGCCCTAACAAAAAAGAAGTCCCTCTTTCTCACTCAAAGTGCATTAAAAATCAGGGACTATGCAAGCATTCTCACTCTTACAAATGAAATTCCTGCAAAATGACTAGCACCATAGGGTTTCCTCCATGCTTTGCTTTTGGATTGATGACAAAATGGATTTGGATCACTTTAGGTCTTAATGGCTTGTAACATAGGCTCATGGGCCTTTGGTATGGCATTTTAGGGAAATAGAGAATAAAAGCTACCCTTAAACCATTTTGATCAAGACTCTTACCTTCATAACTCAACCATTTACACTAAATCTTCCTTTATTCTCCTTTTTCAAGCTTTTCCTGAGTGCTTTCTTTCTCTTTTTCAATTGTGCCTTATTTTTTGAACTCATTTTTGCTCTTCTCTTAAATCTGAGGCAACTTTTCTTTTCTTTTTCTCATCCGACATATGATTTCTTCATTTCTTTCTTTTGCAACTAACCACCTCATTTTCATTACTTTAACACAATAAGGGTCACCCTCAACTTAGGCTTTTAGCCTGAGGTGAAGCACACAATATCTATTCCCTAAACCAGGGCCACTATTTGTAGACACCCTCAACTTAGGCTTTTTGCCTCAATCAAGGTTCACATATTCAAGGATATACTAGGGCCAATATCAATGTATTAATAAAACAAGACTAAGCTAGCTAGGTGTCGAGAAAGAACAGGCACATGAAAAGCTTAAACATTTGGATCAAGGGATCTACTATCACATTTGGTAGGTCATTTAAGTAAAAGTGAGTTCACTAAAAGAATGATAGCCTAAGATCCTGTCCCAATCGACCAAATTTCAAATCAAATTTTACAGTAACAAGGAAATTTCTGAGTCAATACACAATGCATGAATACTACAAAGTAAGCTCACACTCTCATGGAACCACATACATAATCAAATAGACTCACAAGTCATGCTTTAAGCATCAACTTGCCTTCATTTTATCAGAGTAAATATTGTCAGATAATCACATGCATGATTGCAAAAATAACCATCTATCTCAAAAATTTTGAGGGTACTAAATTTTCTAAACAAAAAACATTTAAAGAATATATATACATGACAATAGATAATGACTATTGTATATCTACAAATTATCTATTCTACCTAAACGTGCTGGTTCAACAAAAATTAAACATCCAAGAGGAAAAAGAACATAGATAAGAAAACCTCGGGATCAAAATTTGGGGTAGTTATGGACCCTAAGCTACTCTGACTTCACCAAGATCCATAATTGCCCCACATTCCATCGAAAAAGTTGTGCATTATCCTCAATACACCAAATCAAAAATATTAGAGAATATAGGGGTAAAATAAAACATACCTTGGGTTGCCTCCCAAACAGCGCCTGATTTATTGTCGCGGCTTGACTTAGTTCACTTGGTTACTCAGACTTCACCACTTTCTCAAACCTTGGTCCACCACAGGTTTGCTTTTTCTTTCACCTTGAACTTATGAATTGGACCCCTAATTTCTTTTCCAACATTCTGTCATGCTCAAAGGGTGGTGATGTAAGAATGACGAGACTGAGTACTAGATATTGCTTGATATTTAGAGTAGTGGCTTCTAACCAAAGCTTCTTGTAGATTGTAATGGGCTTCGGATTTGTTCTAGCATAAAGATTACATAGTGCCCTTGTGAAATCCACGTGTTTACTTATGTAGGGTATGGTAGGCATCTTCTCCACTGACTCGATGAGAAGAGTGTTGATAGATAACTATTTTAACATGGAGAGATAGTGCTTGAACTTGCTTTCCTCCTCCCTCTTTTTAATTCTTTGAGGGAAAGGAGGAGGCCTCGAGACGGGCTTGTACTTTTTTTGCTCTTCAATTGATTCATCTACCTCATCCTTTCTACACTCGTCTCCTTCGACTACATCCTTATTACACCTACTAGTTAGCTCCATACATTGCACTTCATCCTCAGAATTTTACACTGTATCACTAGGCAATGTACCACTCTGATGCTACTTAAGTATACACGATACCTGACCAAACCGTTGAAGTTGTTTAATAGCCACAAAATGAGATATCCGAAAACTAGCAATGCGACCTGGCGGAGTGGGTGAACGTACTTTGTAATTTCTACTCTCATTCCATGTAGAGTCTCATCCAGTGTCTCATCCTTCTTCAATAGGTAATCAAATATCTCCTCAATTCTTGAGTTGCTTGTGCCTGCATTGTGTTGGTGTAGTGGCACATAAGGATTACTTTTAGAACCATCTCTACTACTCGACTGAAACTTTGGCTCCCTGTTTTTCTCATAATAACTACCCTGGCTATCTCTGTAAGGATATTCTCTTCTATAGGTCCAATTCTAGTTTCCCTAACCTTGGCACCACTGGTCTTGATTGGACCATTGAGTGTTGGGCTGAAAATCCAACATTTGATTAGCGAAAAACCAAGTGTCCTTCTCATAATATAGTTCCTCGTACATGAGCTTACGTGGAGGCTAATGTTGCGATCAGGAGCACTTCGGACATCTTCTCTCTTTTTTTATATGTCCTGGAAAGAAACAAAACAAAACAAACAAAAGTAATATACAAGAGAATCTAGTAATTAATACTTGCATTAACTAATAGTGAAATCAAGTCAAGAACCTAGCCATATTCCCCGGCAATGGCGCCATAATTTTGATCTAATGTTCACGCTCCAATACGAAAGCGGTCTCTGTCAGTAATTAACTTAAACAAAGTTTAGGGACGAATTCACAAGGTATACATGGCTTGACTATACAGATCCACTACCAATAATTTCAAGCATCGATTACTAAAATCTCTAAATGGGGGTTATCTTTGTAATTAAAGAATAAAAATAAAAACTAAAGTAACTTTGAAGGAAGACACTCAAATATAGGGACAACATGGGTATTGTGTTCCCCATGATTCGTTGACTCAATTAACCTAGACAACATAAATTTAAATGCTAATTCGCATGTAAGACCATAACTTAGATTCTTCAGTCGTCTTGTGATGGTAACGGTGTAATTTCACCATGGCACTTGGTCGGCTATCATGGCATGCGAACTAACCATTAGATATTGTCCCAGTCAACCTCCCCTTGGTCAGGTTTGGTCGATTCGAAGGGAACACATGAACCAAATCTTGTCATCTGCTTCCCTTTTCCTATTGGTCACTACCTTGGTCTGGATCGTGATAGTAGGCAGGGTTAGGTGTTGGCCACCACAAAAGAACAAGCTAAATGAAGGAAAATAAACAATACATGCAAAACCCCAATAAAAGAAATGCAAAAAGTCTATGTTATTTTAAGTCAACTACTCATGGTTCCCACAACCCCAAGTTGTGAGTGCTTGGCTACTCATAGCCTAGGCAAAATAAACAATAATGCAAATAAATGACATCGTTGAGATGTTACCCAAATAAATGAAAAGCAAGAACACCTTCAAGTTCAAAACCACAAGATTTGATTAATGGCAAATGAGTACAGTGCAGGTTTTCAATTGCCCAAAAGTGGGTCTTCAAATTGAAAGATAAAAATGTACTCTAAACCCTAAAAATGCTCCTAGAATATTTACAAGTAGTTGTTAATGTCGAGTCTCTCTCAAAATAAATTCTCACATAGAATATATATAGTATTTAAAAATTTAACCCTAAAAATTATATAGAAAAGACAACTGGCAGCAGGTACGTCGTACAAGTATGACTCGTAGGGTGACATACGGTTGTAACCGGGGTCTCATAGTCAGCACATTGCATTTTGGACTTGACTGTTATGACCCACTGTTATGAGTCATTGCTCTAGCTATGACCCGTACACTCCTCTCGTAGTCTAGGCCTTAAGTTTTTGGTCCAATATTTTGGCTCTCTGATTCTTGCTACGAGTCCACCTATACAAGTAGTAGTAGAACTTACGACTCGTAGGATGGTCTAATAGGGTTGACCTCCACTTAGTAGATTTCTAAGTTTTTTGGTCTCTGTTTTTTGCTATGACATACCTACGACTTGTAGCTTGGGATACGACTCGTGGGTGAGCTGGTACGTCCGATGATTCAGCAAAATCTGCAACTTTTCTTCAAAATCATGCCAACCTAATGTTTCTGCAAGATCTTCACAAAAACATATAAAAAACATAAAAAGTCGCATTAAGAACTTACAAATCCCTTGTTTTGGGCATCAAATGTGTTGTATTTTGACAGCACATCAATTAGTCAACCCAAAGGACATAACCACAAACATAAAGTGCCCATACCTAGTCTAGAAAGTCGCCTTAGGAATATCACACTCCCTCACTTTCTCTTGGTGATACCCAGACCGAAGATCAATCTTACAGAAGTGACTAGCCCCTTGAAGTTGAAAAAGAAGGTCATCAATCCTTGGTAAAGGGTGCTTGTTGTTTATGGTAACCCTATTAAGTTACCAGTAATCAATAACCATTCTAAGAGAACTATCCTTTTTCTACACAAATAAGACCAGTGCACCCCAAAGTGACTTACTAGGTCTCACGAAACCCTTCTCCAACAAATCCTTAACTTGATCCTGTAACTCCTTCAATTCTGCCGGGGCCATACAACAAGGTATAATGAAATTAGGTTGAGTATCAGGAAGGAGGTATATGCCAAAGTCTATTTCCATTTCGGGAGGAACACGGAGAAGCTAACCGGGAAATACATCAAGAAGCTTATTAACTACCGAAACCGATTCAATAGGAAGGACTTTGGACTCCACATCCCTAGCCCTCACAAGATGATAGAGACAACCCTCAGAAATCAACTTTTGGGCTTTAAGAAAAGAAATGAATCTACCTTAGACCACCACATCACGACTTTCCCACTCAAGGACGGGCTCATTAGAGAATTGGACTTTAACTATATGGTTTCTACAATCAATAGAAGCATAATATGCATGCAACCAATTCATCCCAGGAATGACATCAAAATCCACTATATCTAACTCAACAAAACCACAAGGCAAGACTTTATGCAATATGTACACGAGGCAATTTCTACAGACTCTTTTTGCAAGAACAGACTCACCAATGGGGGTTGACACTTCATAAGGTTCAACCAACAATTCAGGACAAACTTTAACCTTTTTGGCAACAAAAGGAGTAATGAAAGAAAGAGTGGCACCCGTATCAATCAATGCATACACATCATAATCAAAACCTCTAACACACCTATGAAGCACCATGCCAAGTCTAGAGACCCCTAGAGAGGTATGGTTGGGAATGTTGATGGTCATCCTCATAATCCCTAGCAACCTATGGACAATGTCTCGACTTATGATCCTTTGCGCCACACTCGAAACATGCACTTGAACCGGCCAAACAACCTACCAGATGGTACTTTCCACACTTGTTGCACATAGGAAAAGCTTGATTGCCAACACCTTTTCCCTTTCTTTGAGAATATGGATATTCGATAACCTTGTGTCCCATCTTGCTACACCAAAAGCATGCACCCATGTTCCTCCAAATTGTGCCACTATGATTTCTCCTACATTTTGGGCACTTAGGATAGGTTTTCCCACAATTGCCATCGGGCATAGCATATGGAAGACTACTTTCAAATTGAGCCCTTCTTTTCCCATCCTTTGAGGCCATCGGGCAACTGCTCATCTCAAGCCCAACACCATAACACTTGAAACAACCTTCGGTGCCCATCAAACAGCTTCCTTGATGATCCTTGCCACACCCTTGAAAAATGGCAGAAGGGATCCTTTACTTTTTGTACTTAGGAATCGGTAGACTAGTTAAAGTTGAGGCACCACCAACTCGGGTACTCTTAGCCTCCCTCTCCTTCCTCTTATCTGTTGAAATCTCAAAAGCACCCACTTGTTGATTGATCTGAGTGGTTACAACCTTGGCTAATATCCATAGAGCATTATGAACCTCCGCATTCAACATGTCACCATTGGGATGTTGATCCTCAAGTGACAGATGGTCACTGTCCTATCTACCATTCTGAATGACTTAAGACATATTCTAAAATGTAATAGTTAGGACTCAATGATAATCGTTAGAAGACTTGGCTCTACTGCACGACATAGATCATGAAAAAGTGAAACATTTCCTAGCCTCCCATTCATAGTTGTGGCACACTTCACAACCATGAATAAGACTCTAATTGACGCAGTGTGTTGGATTTCCGAGGACCATTAAAACCTAGTCCTTTGATACCAAGTTTGTCACGACCCAAGCCTAGGGCCTTAATGTGACATGGTGAATGGCAACCCACAGGGAACCAAACAAGCTTCTTAGAATATTACTCAGAGTTCCTTGGTCATGGAAGCAAAGTAAACAACAAGAAGAGATATAATAAAAAGGGAAGCGGGACTAAGAGAAATCTTAGATAATCATTAAAGCACTAAGGAGTCAAACTCAAGCATAAATACATGATAATATCCAACACCTCTAATATGGAACGAAGTAGATCCAATGCATTTTCGGGGCTCGCACTCATAGTAATAAATGTTTGGCATAAAGAAGTCTCAAATAAAAAGAGTAATAAAGATAGTGTCCTTGGACTTGAGGACTCACCAATGCTTGCTTCAAAGGATCATACTAGCCATGCGGAGGATGATAAAATGATGCTCTAGTCCTATATGCTAATATCATGTATGCATAGAGTATGCATTAGTAAGATTGAATGAACTAAGTATGTAGGATACAATGCAACAAGATATAAGCCAATATAGTCAAAATGCATAATAATAAGTAATAGATAAGTATAATCTCAATATGGCATGTGTGATCAATACTTAAAGTAATACATGCTTGTAAATCATTCAACTAGCATAAAACATAATACATGTGTGGGAAGTGAACCTAACCGACAAAAGTAAGACAAGCGAGCTACAACTTGGAATCTCAATAATTACCCCTCATCGGTAAAGAGGTGGTCTACTTGCCAAGGTAAACTATACATCACTTTACGGGAGTCCATCCCATTTTGAAGAAGTAACCCCCTTTATGGGACCCTGTCCTATTTGTGGGTTTATTTCATGATAAAGTGCATTAAATAGATCCACTAGTATAGCAAGGGTAAAGTATAATACTATGTTAGCACATAGTTTGAGGAAAGGAGTATGGACCCTTGAAGATAGTCCATGTCGACATACAATCCACCTGTGCTAAGTCTAATCCCACGAAATTCTTGAAGTAATCATACTTTAATCATAACATGAATAGCTTGTAAGAACATAACTTGAGTAGCTCACAATGTGCTTGACCTCTAATGGTGAGCCTATCTTTAAACATGAGAGTAGATCATAATTATACATGAACCCTTGCTTTAATATGAATTGCTCGCAGGAGGTAAAAACCTTGAAATAGGGCTTAGCATGTAACTTGCGAAATCATAAATAATTTTCACGATTACAATACATACTTGAAAGCCCTTAATCATCATATGATCACTTGACTTGTAATTCATGAAATAGATCATCAATAACTTAAGAATTCTTGACTTGACACTTGGTGGGCACATAATGCTTGTGCAAAATCGTGCAATTAAAGAGTGTAACAAGATGATTAAATCAATTTAAAATCAACACACTAACATGGTACCAAAACCCCAATTTCGATATCATGAAATCCATCTCAAAAGCTCATCATAGTTCATAGCTCAAATCATGCATAGTCCCAATAGACAAAGATCATCTCATAGTATAAGCTAAATTAGATATTCATGCATAATCAACATTATTTGATAAAACTCCAACATAATTCATGCTCATATTTCATAATAATAGATATCCATAAGTAAAACAACTTGAAATTATACAATTTTCATGAAAAGAAAAATTGGGCTCCACGGTTGAAAGGACCTAATGGATGAAACCCACATACCTTAAACTTAGGTTTTCTTAAGATGAGATTGGAGGAAACTTGAAACTTGGATTGGATCCTCAAGTCCCAAAAAAATGAATAGAAATCCTTATATTTGAATGAGAGATTTGATAGTCTTAGAGAGGTTTTCGAGAGGGTTTTTGAGTTATATAGAGTTGAAAAATGGCTAAGTATGGAAGATTTCACGTTTAAATAGGGATGGCGCTATGCCCCAAATGTCCTTGGACAAAAATAGAAAAATAAGGAAAAGTTAACATTGGTCAGCGATTGGTCCGCGTCACGGACCAAACGCATGCAGGCACAGTTTTCCAAAAAATTAGCAAAAATTATTTTTTGCTAGGGGTCTTCTAAAATCCGTGTTATACCCATTATCTACTTAATTTTCCCTTATTCAAAAATATGAAGTTGGATTTTCAATTTCACACACGGATTTTGAGATAATAGAAATTACCATTATGAGCATTCCTAAGCACATTTTTAGGGCGTTTCTGAAGGCGCCTGCCAGGTCCCACATACAGGCAAGCTAAGCAACCAACCTTAGGGTACCTATTTGATGATGTTCATACTCCTATGAGAAAGCGGTCACTGTAAGCAATTACATAACCGAAGGTTAGGGTTGAATCCATGTGGAATACATGGCTTGAATATAAGAATTTACTATCAATCATTTCTAGTATTTATAACTGAAATCTCAAAATGGGGGGTTACAATTTGGAAATAAAAATAAAATAAACACTATGCTACTCGGTAATTTAAAGAAAACTTGGGAATTATGTTCCCTATGGTTTGACTCGACCGCTCTAGACAACATAATTATGATTGGACCTTCGCATGCAGGATGGTAACTTAGGTTCTTCCAGCCATCTTCTAAAAGTGAAGGTCGAATTTCACCATGGCGCTTGGTTGGCAACCATGTTGTGCGAACTAACCATTACCTATTGTCCTAGTCAACCTCCCCTTGGTAAGGCTTGGTTGATTAAATGAGAACACATCAACCAAATCCTATCATCTACTTCCCTTTTCCTATTCGCCACTACCTTGGTTAGGATCACTATAGTAGGCAGGGTTTGTTGTTGGCCACCACAAACAACAATCATAATGAAGGGAAGAAGTCAATAAATGCAAAACCTAGATCACAGAAATGCAATAAACCTATGTCATCTCAAATCAACTACCCATGGTTCCCACAACCCCAAGATATGGGCGTTTAGCTACTCTTGGCTAAAGCAAAACCAACAAAAATGCAAATACAAGACATAGTTGCGAATTTTACCCAAAGAAATGAAGAGGTATAACACCACAAGTTGCAAACCACAAGCTTGATAGATTGATAATGAATAGAATGTATGATTTACGCTCCACAATAGTGGTCTTTCCAAGAGAAAATTAAAATCTACACTAAAACCCTAAAGTAATCTAAAGAGAATATTCAAGTCTGAGATCTTCTAAAATAAACCCTAACATAAAGTATATATAGTAGTTATTAATTTAACCCTAAAACTTACACAGAAAAGACATCTAGCAGCAGGTATATCTCATATGTATGACTCGTAAGGTGACTTACGAGTCGTAATAGGGTCTTGTATTAGGCACTTGACGTTTTGGACTTTACAGTTACGACCCACTAGTTTGAGTCATTGCTTAAGCTATGAATCATATGCTCTTCTCATAGTCTAGGCCTTTAGGTTTTGGGTCCAAAACTTGTCTCTCTATTTCTTTCTACGATTCCATCTATACGAGTCATATTAAGACCTACAACTCGTAATGTGGACTCTAAAGGGTGACCTCCACTTAGCAGATTTTTTATTTTCGCTCTCTATTTCATGCTATGGGATAACCCTATGACTTGTAGCTTGGGCTACGACTCGTAGGTGAACTCATATATCTGTACTTCAGCAAACATTTGTAATTTTCTTCCAAAATCATGTCAATCGACCTTTTCTGTAATAACAACACAAAAACATAGAAAAACCATAAAAAGTCGCATTAAGAACTCACAAAATTCCTTATTTTTAGGCATCAAATGTGGTGTATTTTAATAGCACATCAACACCCTCAACTTAGAACTGTTGCTTGTCCTCAAGCGTCGAATCAATCTAAGCAGACAATGAGAGACACATAGTAGTTATACTAATGGCACATACATTGAAAATGGATTGCAAAGTTAAGAAGAAAAACAAAAAT
This sequence comes from Solanum clarkiae, assembly GCA_011800125.2. Classification (NCBI taxonomy): domain Eukaryota; kingdom Viridiplantae; phylum Streptophyta; class Magnoliopsida; order Solanales; family Solanaceae; genus Solanum; species Solanum clarkiae. Next base: position 47,125 of record JAABOM020061840.1, read on the forward strand.
ATAATAACGTATTTGGCAACCCAAGTATGATAAACTAAGGAGCATCAACCTTCCGCAATCACTGGGTTAGTCATATGCTAATCAAGCAGTGCAAATGCCCTCACAGAAAAAAATTCCCTCTTACTCACTCAAAAAAAAGCATTCAGCATTTAGGGACTGAGCAAGCATTCTCACTCTCACAAATGAAATTCATGCAAAATGACTAATACCATAGGCTTGCCTCTACACTAAACCCAGCTCATGAATTTTCATTTCGGCATGGTGCTAGAACCTTGTTCAGAGATGTTTTTGCTGGTATTGACCCAGATTGAATGCTCAAGTCGAATTTGGAGCATTCCAAAAACTTGGCGATCCAACTACAAAAAGACAGGCAGCCTTCATAGTAGTGCGTTTGTGTTTCTGCTTTACGAATATGATTTTTTTAGGCATTTCTAATAATATCTATCCTTGTTCCTATTTTAGAGTTTTTCATTTTCGGAGTGTTAGCCCCGATTAGCAAAGTGCCGGAGAAACTTTCTACTTATGAGTCAGGTATAGAACCAATGGGCGATGCTTGGTTACAACTTCGAATCCGTTTTCTTTTTATAAGGGCTAAAATCACTTATTTTGGCTTTTTTACCCCATATTGTATGGTGGATCTCGAAATATATGAAACTTTATTTGCCAACTGACCACCTCATTTTCATTATTTTAGAATAACAAAGGTCACCCTCAACTTAGGCTTTTAGTCTGAGGTGAAGTACACGATATCTATTCCCTAAACTAGGGCTACCATTTGCAGCCACCCTCAACTTAGGCTTTCAGACTTATTTAAGGTTTATATGTTCAAGGATAGGCCAGAGCCAATATCAAGATATTTCATAAAACAAGCCTGAGGTTGCTAGGTGTCAAGAAAGAATGAGTGCATGAGAGGCTCAAACATTTGGAACAAAGGGTTCACTAACACATTTGGTAGGTCATTGAGGCAAGAGTTGGCTTACGAATAGAACAAAGGCCTAAGATCTCTTCTAAATCAACCACATCACCAAACCAATCTTACAATAACAAGGCAAGTTCTGAGTCCATACATGATACATGAATGCAGCAGAAATAATCTCACAACACACATGGCATGCACAGACAATCAAGTATAGACTCACAATTAATGCTTCCTTCCTCAACTTACCTTCTAATTATCAGAACAATCATCACCAGATAATCAAAATGCATGATTGCATCAATAATTAACAATCTCAAAAATTTTGAGGGTACCAAATTTTTAATCATTCAAAAAGCATTTAAAAATATATATATATATACCAAAAGATAATAACTACTGTATATTTACAAATTATTTACACTACCTAAATATGTCAGTTCAACTGAAATTAAACATTCACAAGGAAAAAGAAACATGAAAAGAAAACCTTGCAATCAAAAATAGGGGAAGTTATGGACTTAAGGTTACTCAGACTTCACCCTAATCCATAACTTCCCACACCCCACCAAAATAGAATACTTTCTCCTCAAAGTAGAGACAAGAAGAAGAGGTATAGGGGGAATACCTTGGGTTGCCTCCCAAAGAGTGCCTTGTTTAATGTCGTGGATCGACTTAGTCATCATCCATTATCAACAGTCATCAAGAGCCCAAACCTCACTCTTTAACTCATCTGGGTGTTTTATTGACTAGCAGATGTCGAACACAACCTCAGCAATATTGACCATAAACCAAAGTTGACCCGACTCCATATCCACCAAGGCTCTTCCGGTGGCAATAAATGGTCTTCCAAAAATAATGGGTACCTCAAGATCATCCTCACAATCAAGGATCACAAAGTCCGCAAAAAAGATGAATTTATCAACTTTAACAAGCATAGTAACAAGTATCCCCTCTGGCTTTTTGATGGTTCGATTCACCATGAGAAATTGCATTCTTGTTGCAGTAGGGGTGGCAACACTAAGCTTTTTAAATATGGCAAGAGGAATTAGATTGGTACTTGCTTCTAAATCACACAACTCTCTTTTGAATTCAACCTTACCAATGGTACAAGGGATGATGAATGCACCAGGGTCCTCTCATTTTTGAACAAGGCATTTGGTCATAAGCACACTATATTGTTGGAGCTCCAGTGAGAACTCTTGACTCAAAGTGCCTTTCTTTGTCACCAAATCTTTCACATATTTGGAGTACCCGGGCATCTTCTCTAAGGCTTCTAGAAGGGGAATATTGATGGATAATTGTTTTAACATTGAAAGGATTTTCTTGAATTTTCCATCTTTCTTCTTTTTATTAAGCCTTTGGGAGAACGTAGTAGGTGGTTTTGGAACCACCTTGACTTTCTCTTGCTCTCCCACCTCTTTCCCTTTCACTCCACTACTCTTTAGACTTTCTTTTTCAATTGTCACCTACTATCAATGTCCCTCTCATCGACTTCATCCTCAACCCTTGGAATAAGGGGATCAATAGTGCTTTTGCCCATCCGAGTCATGACTGCCATGCAATGCCCTTCATTTTTAGGATTTTGAACTGTATTGCTTATTATGGTGCCCTTTTGGAGTTGGTTCAATTGCGAGGTAACTTTTCTAAAAAATTTTTCCAACTTCTTGATTTCCATGGAGTGAAACTCTATTTTATGGTTAATGCTTGAAATATCTATTTTCATACCTTTTAAAGACTCATTTGGATAGTTGGCTCTTTTCAACAACATGTCAAACATCTTTTCAATCCTCGATGTGCTTTGCACGACATCACAGTTGTGGGATGGCAGGACCATTCCCATAACCATCTCTTCTACCATATTCGGCATCCGACACTCTCCCTCTTTTGTTGTATCCACCTTGATTGTCTTTATAAGCACTATCATAGTTGTAGTTTTGACCTTGATTTCCATAACCTTGCCTCCAATAGTCCAAGTTGGATCCTTGGGGGTTATTTCAGACACGCGCTGCTCGTTTACTCATGAAAGAAGCATCTTTATCAAAGAATGGATCTTGATATATGGGAACCTTAGTAGGATGGTGTGTGATTGCTTGTACACTTGTATACTTTTTCTTTAAGACCAAGTCCATACTTATGCAAAGTTGAGCAAGTTGCTCTGCGATCTCTTCATTGACCTTTGTTTGCTCATTATTAGTGTTGACTGCATAAGAAGTCTTCATCGTACATCGCTCTCGTTGACCCCATGCTATATTGGTTTCAACCACTTGCTCTATCCTCTCGGCTATCAATGCAAATGATTGGTCAAGAAACATGCCTTCCATGATTATGTCGGAGCAAGCTTGACTATTCTCATCAAGTTCCCGATTGAAAATCTCAACCAGGGCATCATCAACAATCTTGTGATCGGGAACCATCCTCAAGCATTTGGTGAATCCCTCCCATATGGTACTAATAAGGTCTTTTGGCAATTGCTCAAAATTGTATATTTAATCTTTGATCTTTAGCTTTTTTGATCTTGGGAAATTTCTTTCTAGATATACTCTATGAAGCTCTGCCCAACTTGTTATTGTACCCGGAGGAAGCTCAGACAACCATACAACTTCATTCACAGTTACTAAAAATGGGAACACTCATACACGAATGGTATCAAGAGAAAGATTTTGTGTTCCCATGATACTCTTGCAGACAAAGAAGACATTATGGAGATGATGATAGGGATCCTCTGAAGGTAGCCTTGTGTTGGTTTTTGAGCATTTGTAATAATCCACTTGGCACCGAGAACTTAGAGTCTGCCAATAATGCAGGAAACATTTTAGTGCCAGTAACATCCATGGCCATAGGGTTCAAATGATACTAGTACCCACCATAAGCATTCTTGTTGAAATCCTTAAGTTGTGGGCTATCATCCCTCAGGGGTGGATTTCATCCTATCCCCATATCATCATTCATATTCGTTTCTTCCTCAACCGCGATATCTTCATTCACTTGAGTCATTCTTCTAGAAATTCGATGGATCTCCAAATTGATCGAAGCTAAGGGATAGCCTTGGCTCTTTGTGTTGGGCATATAGCCTATTACACCCTACAAGTAGAACCAAACAACAAAAAACAAAAGTAAAAGTAAAATACAAGAGAGTTTAGAAATTAATAGTTCAACTAACTAATAGTGAAATCAAGTCAAAATCTAGACGTATTCCCCGGCAACGGCGCCATGATTTTTGATGATGTTCACGCGCCAATAAGAAAGCGGTCGCTGTCAGCAATTAACCTAAGAAAGGGCCATAGGGAATACAGGGCTTGACTATAAGAATTCACTATCAACAATTTTGTGTATTTATAACTAATATCTCCAATGTGGGGGGAGGGGATGTACGATTTGGAAACAAAAATAAAATAAAGACTATGCTACTTATGCGAGGAAATGCTTAAATTTAGGGAAACTTGGGAATTGTGTTTCCCATGGTTCGTTAACTCGACTACCCTAGACAATTTAACTACAATTGGACCTACACATGCAGGACAGTAACTTAGGTTCTTCTAGCCCTCTTGTGAAGGTGAAGGATGAAATTCACCATAGCGCTTGGTCAGCAACCATGGTGTGCCAACTTACCACTACCTATTGTCCTAGTCAACCTCCCCTTTGTCAGGTTTGATTGATTAGGTGAGAACACATCAATAGAGTCTTGTCATTTACTTCGCTTTTCCTATTCGTCACGATAATGGTAAGGGTCACGATAGTGGATAGAGTTTGGTGTTGGCCACCACCAAACAACAATCATAATGAAGGGAAATAGATAATACATGCAAAACCCCAATCATATAAATACAGTAAATCTGTGTCATCTCAAATCAACAACCCATGGTTCCCACAACCCCATGTTGTGGCTGCTTAGCTACTCATGGCTAAGGTAAAACCAATATAGAATACAAATACAAGACATAGTTGAGAATTTTACCCAAAGTAATAAAGAGTGATAATAGCACAAGTTGCAAAACTCAAGCTTGATAGATTGAGAATGAATATAATGTACGATTTGCACTCCCCAAAAGTGGGCTTTCCAAGAGAAAATTAAAATCTACACTAAAACCCTAAAGTAATCTAGAGAGAATATTCAATGGCTTTTCTTAATATTAAAGTTTGGGATCTTCTAAAATAAACCCTAACATAAAGTATATGTAGTAGTTATAAATTTAATCCTAAAACTTATATAGAAAAAACAATTGGAAGCAAGTATGTCTCACAGGTATGACTCGTATGGTGACCTACGAGGCATAATCAGGATCTCGTATCAGGCACTTGGCATATCGAACTTGACTATTACGACCCACTGGTATGAGTCACTGCTTAAGCTATGACTCGTATGCTCCTCTCATAGTCTAGGCCTTCAGTTTTTTGTCCCAAAATTTTGGCTCTCTATTTCTTGCTATAAGTCCGCCTATACGAGTCGTATTGAGACCTACAACTTATAAGGTGGCCTCTAAAGGGTGACCTCCACTTAGCAGATTTTTTATTTTTGCTCTTTGTTTCCTGTTGCGACATCACCCTACGACTTGTAGCTTGGACTATGACTTGTAGGTGAACTCGTATGTCCTGTACTTCAGCAAAAATCTGCAATTTTATTCCAAAATCATGCCAACCTACCTTTTCTCGAATAACAACACAAAATCACATAAAAACCATAAAAAGTCACATTAAGAACTCATGAAATCCTTTCTTTTTAGGAATCAAATATATTGTCTTTTGACAGCATCTCATTGCCCGAGCATCTAGTCAAGTCAAAGAGTATAATAATATACAATATAACAGAAACCTACCTAGAACTTAGAAGTCAGCTGTACATAATCACAATAGGCGAACGGATACATAGCCAAAAACATAATATAAAATATATATATAAAAAACAACCCAGGGAAAACCTACAAAGTACATAATATACTACACATGGCTAGAGTATGATAACAAAAGATACCCATCAAAAGAAAGGAGACTGTGACGAACTAGATCTTCTGATATCACCAAAATATGTCTCCTCGCACCCAAAATCTCTCGAGAGTCAGCGTCTCCAACTAGTACCTGGACCTACATCATGGGAAGACGCAGAAGTAGGGGTTAGTACCAAAAAAAGGCACCCAGTAGGTATCTTCGGCTGACTGAGTAAAATAAATGCATAAGAAAGCTCAAATATATCTAAAAGCAGTAAACTTATCCAAGCACCCCAGAACATCACCTGAACCTCAAGTACGGCAATATGGAACACATCATCTGTCGAAACTAGTTGACTCCATCTCATATCTGTCACTAAAACAGAAGCATAGTGTTGTACCCAGGTGTAAGGCCCTACGATCTAAGCATATACGCCACCCAGTCCCCCATAAGCCTGGGAGGTACTGAGCACAAAATAACTAAAAGAGAATAAACAAAAACCAAGTAGAATCACCATAGAGCCCCGCTCTCCACATCATAAGTTCAAGTGTCAGTTGTACGTGGGTGTAAGGCCCTAGTATCTAAGCCTAACCACCCCATAAGCTCCCATAAGCCCCGGAGGTACACCCACGGACAATCAGAGTGTGAATAGGTGACTGTATCCATAGGTAAACATTTGGGCCCTCGGCCCCCAATATCATAACAGTAATCGAATCCTCGATCCATCAAAGGTAGTGTCACACGGGGACTCAAACCCCTAATATCACCTGGGGACTCTAGCCCCTAGGTCATCAAACTTAGCCTCCAGTTGAGCAGCCAGCCAGGGCCATGTGATCTAACCAATAAACGTAATGGTGGGACGTATCCCCCGTGGGAGAAAGGATCCCCCTACCATAAACCATAGTTTCTCAACATCGGAATAACAATACCGGGGCCCCACCCCACAACATATTAAACACGAGTTCCTTGATCCAATACTCAGCTGGCGATTAGTCCTCAAAATCCGTACCCACCACATGGCATCACAGTCGTGGCCACTTGGACATAAGTCCAAGGGAAGCGTCACGCAGGACCAGGACTCTACAAACACGACCACTGGTACTCAAAGGTGACGAGGAACATTATATAGGATGAGATGTCAATAGTCACTCACTCAACTAGTATATCCAAATCTGAAACTTACAAAGTCATGTCGTACCCAGAGTTACCGTAGGCAAGGACGCTCTGAAACAGGTATCTCACAACATCCCTAATTAACATTCTCAATCTCAGGTAAGAAAAGAGCAACTCTAATGGACCATGATAGTACACACGAGCATAGACCTCAATAAACAGTGCGGGACCAGGCCCAGTAGGGGACCATGCTATAATCTAGCTCATCACTAGTAAATGAAGGTGAAAAAGCGGTAATAACAGGGATTATGCCATAACAGATTATGCTAGAAGTCAGGTCTTAATGCAACAAGAAATCAACAATTAATCCGACAATCATTATGTCGTATCAATATCAGGCAATATACACCCATAGACATCAGTCAGATCAAAATACAAACCTGTCCATGGTATCAGCCCATACGCTGCCTTACGAGGCCTCCTTATAACCCAATGGTACCAATATATATTCGTACATATCTAGGGATATAATATTCACAGTCAACCATTCAAATTATAATCCAATAGACACAAGATTATGCATAACACAAGACACTAGAATTTCACATGAATTTTGAGGATCAACATGCATGTAAATTCACTAAATCTAAGGTTTAGAGAAAGCCTAGCCTACTTGGAAAATGTCGTCTCAAACTCCGAGTCAGACCAGTCATGCCTTCCCCTTCCTAGAAGTCTCTAAAGTTGCTCAGTTGTCAAGATATAATTCATGATGTCAACACGATTAGTTTGGCGGTACTATCTCATAAAATAGGTGAACTTATGTAAATTACGACTAAAATGGAGGAAAAATAAGGCCCACATCTAAAATGTCAAACCAATCCTTATAAAATGATCCCTACATCACCCCAAGTCCATAGCCAGAAATTGAGTCCAAAACAGATCTCAGAAGAAAGCGAAATGACTCAAAAACAAAGTTGCATTTCTTATCAAAAATATTTCCTACATAGCCACAAATATACATCTAAGTTAGTAAGATCCAGGCATACCGCAATGTTTCCCTCAGAAAATAGAACAACTTAGACACAAATTTTACTTAATTCTATTGAGAAATGACCGAGATATCACCGTGTAAAATTTTCACCACTTTGATTTTACCTCAACACATGTGCCAAAATTGAATTCTCACTTCACCATGACATTCCTTGAGAAAAAATAAGTCACGTAGCCTTGTGAATCGCTCAAATCGGATGAGAAATGAGGTTGTAATCGCGGTGCAAACTTAGATGTTGGCAGAATGCTGCCAGGTTGCTATAACAGAGAGTGCCATATGGCAGCAAGAGGAGGTGTTGCGTCATCCCTCCCCCATTAAACCCTCCACTCTTTTTCGTCATTTCGAGCTTGTTCGGACTCCGATTTTTGCAAACAAACTATGTAACCCTATGGATTTGAGCATTCCAAACTCAGCAGTGTAGTCAAATTTTCCAATGGAGCTTCCTATGATAACGTGAGGGCCTCACTTCTTTTCGTGCAACGTTAAATGGAAAGCCCACGAGGGTAAAATCACATCCAGAAGTCCCTAGCACAAAAGGAAAGGTCGACCTAGATGAAAATTGACATTCATGAACTAACTTTGATGTCAAAATTCTTCAAGAGCATTGACTAGGTAAATTGCTAATCGGTTCCAGCAGCTAAATTTGCAATCCACAATATAATTGCACAGGACATGCTCCTTACCTAATTTGACCATTTCAAAGCTAATAGAATTGTCAGAATTCCATTCCAAGGTTGTTTACTAAGACTTATCTGAAAAAATCCATTTTATAAGTATAACTTCCTAGTTAACTCGAAATTCCACAAATACTCAATTGACCCAACCAATAGTCATCGCAACCATCCCAACAAATCACAAAAGGTTCATGGTAACCATCCTAGAGCTCTAACAGCAGCCAAATACGAAATTACAAAAATAAACTATAGGGTCATTACTGATACCCCATAACTAGGGAAAGAAACCATTAGTAGAATCTCGTTATTGTATGAAACACTCCAAATGTGTGCTTTAGTATTGCCATAATCATAATTTCAATATATCATAAAATTCATACGTAATTTCAAAACTCTAACTTAATATTCATGTTCAAGGGAAAAATTGAGCGAAAAATGGGTACAACCCATATTTTAGAAGACCCATAGCAAAAAATAATTTTTGCAAATTTTTTATTTTTAGTAGCTAGCCACGCCCTGGCAGCGACATGTCAGGGGCGCGAAATAGTGTTATTTTTGCTCCGCGTCTGATCTACATCGCGCTAGGAGCGCGAACCAGTGCAACGTTTTCTTTCATTTTTCTGTTTAGGCCAAGTGCACTGGGGTCATAGCCCCATGCCCATTTAAACGTGAAATCTCTTATATTTAGCCCTTTTTTCACTCTATATCACTCAAAACGCTCTCAAGAACCTCTTTAAGAATTAAACAAATATCTCATACGAAATTCAAGGATTGCAAGCTTAACTTTGGAACTCAAGGATTCACTTCAAGTTATTCAAGCTCATTTTAAGAAAACCCATGTTTAAAGTATGTGGGATTCATCCATTGGGTCCTTTCACCCATGGAGTCCAACCTTCCTTTTCATGAAAATTGTATCTTTTCAAGTTGTACTACCTACGGGTACCTCTTATTATAAAATATGAGCAAGAATCATGTTGGGGTTTTATGAAATATTAATTGATTATGCATAAATATCTATTTCAAGCTTATAACATGATTTGATTATATCTTTTGGAACAATGCTTGTTTTGAGGTATGAAGCTATGCTTTATCATGAACTTTTGTAATGGATTTCAAGGTACCCTATATGAGGTTTTTACTACAAGTTGGTGAGTTGATTTACATTAAGTTTACTCACCTTACTTCATTCTTGAATTGCATGATCTTGAACAAGTATCACGAACCCGCCATGTGTTTAATAAAATGTCAAGTCAAGAATTCTCAAGTTATTGATTATATATTATATGATTTACAAGTAAATTGACTTCATGATGATTAAGGACTTCCAACAATGTATTAAATTCATGAATAGTTTTTATGATGTTGCAAGTGAATTATTGAGTTCCTATGTTTTCCTATGCTCTTGTGAAATGTGAAGATCTTTCTTTATACTTGAATGTGATGGTTTAATGAGCTATTTTCATGACTTCTACCAAAACAATTATATCATAAGGTGAGGACATCATCCACTACCTACCGAAAAGTCCATGTTGTAAGTAGAATAATTCATGACTCCTACCGAAAAGATTATATCGTATGGTAAAGATATCTCATACTACCTACCAAAAAGGCTATACCGTAAGGTAGAATAAATCATAGCTACTAGAAGAAGGATTATATGATAAGGCAAGGGCTTCTTATAATGCCTACCAAAAAGGTCATGCCGTAAGGTAGAATAAATCATGACTATTTGGCCCTTCGAAACGGCTATATCATAAGGGATATTGGTAACACTCTCCAAAAAGGTTATACCATAAGATTAGTGGGTGGCTATTTGTCCCATCTCATTGATGCTTGTGCAAGGTTTGAGTGTATATTCCATATTAAGCCTACATTCCTTGATTACGATTAAGAATCTTGTTATGGCTTATGATTCTTGTTGCATTACATCATGCATACTTAGTACATTCAACTGTACTAGCATATACTCTATGCTTACATGATATTACCATGTAGGGACCAGAGCACCATTTGATCATCCTCCATGTGACTAGTACGATCCTTTGAAGTAGCTTTGGTGAGTCCTCAAGTCCAAGGACATTATATATATTATTCTTGATAATTTGAGACTTTATTTTGTTGAACACTTGTTACTATGAGAGTGATCCTAGAAAGTGTCCTGGCCCCCGCTCAGTTCGATGTTAAAGGTGTTGTTGGATATTATGATGTACTTATTCTATAAGCTTGACTATTTATTCTTTAATAAATATCAAGAATTCCCTTAGTCCCGCTTCCCTTTGTGTAATAGTCCCGCTTCCCTTTTTGTAATATCTCTTGTTGTTGTTTACTTTGCTTCCGTGACCAAGGATGTGTGATTGATTGTCTATATTATTTCCATAACTATGAATTGAATGCTATGAGGCGTTTTAGGAAATGTTCCACTTCTTCATGGTTATATCATGGTTTGGATGTAAATTTAAGGTTTTTCCCTCAGAAATGGTCTTTGCTCTTCTAGATCATGCCGCTTCAGAGAGGAAGACCTCGAAGGTCATACACACTCGAGGAGGGTCGTTCTCACCAACCCCCTCAAGGAGAAGGGACTACTCAAGTCAAGTTATGGAATGCCATCACCATGTTGGCAATGCAATGACCCACCAGTTGAACCAAGCAGCCCAAGCTCCTCATACTCCTACACCAGCCTCAAGGGTGAAAGATTTCACAAGAATGAACCCTCTAGTGTTTCATGGGTTCACGGCAAAAGAAGATCTCTAAGAGTCCATAGATGTGGTGTATAAGGTGATATCCATCATGGGAGTAAATTCGGAGGAGAAGGATAAACTAATGGCCTACCAACTAAAAGGTGTGGCTCAAATTTCGTTTGTGCAGTGGAAGATCGAGAGGGAAAATGATGATGTTATTCCTTGGGAGGAGTTTAAAGCTGCATTCCTCAATCGGTTCTTCCCTATTGAGGTTAGAGAGGCTAAAATGATAGAGTTCATGAATCCTAAGCAAGGTTCCATGAGTGTGAGGGAGGATGCCCTTAAGTAGGAAGAAGAAAAGTGTGGAGTCAAAGAGGACTTGCCTTTAGGGTGGCTTGTTTCAACAAGCTCCCTAGTTTTAAGTCCAAGGATACTCTAGTACTCCAAACATGAGGGTTTTTAAGGATGGGGTTCCTAACCCAAGGCTCCAAGAAGGTGGTGATGGGGTGAGTCATCCTAGATGCCCAAAATGTGGGAGGAAACATGGTAGCACATGTTGAAGGAACACGGGTGCATGCCATGGGTGAGGCGAGATGGGCCGCAAAATTTTACATTGTCCATATGCTCAAAACAAGGGTAAGGATGGCCGACCAAGGGCAAGGTGGTCACATAGATCAAAGTGCTCAAGAAGGCCAACAAGGGGGTGCTCCATGAAATAATTGGTTTTATTTTCTTCAATGGAGGAAAGATGGGGATGAGGTGCCCGATGTTGTTACCGGTATATTAAAGGTTTTTGATTTTATTGTTCATATTTTGATAGGTCTGGGTTCTACTATATCTTTCATTATTCCTTTGTGCTAATGATCTTCACGTGTGTCCCCAATTGTTATGTGACCCTCTTAGGTGTCTACCTCATTAGTGAGTCTATTATTGCTAGAGAAGTTATAGGGGTTGTTCCATGTCCTTATTGCATAAAGTCTTGTCTTGTTATTTTTTTTAAACTTGGAATGGTAGGAATTGAGGTTGGTCTTAGGGTGGATTGGTTATATGCATATCATGCTCCATTGGTTGTGGGACTTGAAATGTTAGACCATGATTCTGTAGTGAGCCCATCCTTGAGTGGGAGAGTTGTGAAGTGGTAGTTAAGGGTAGATTCATTTCTTGTCTTAAGGTCCAAATTGATTTCTAAGGGTTGCATTTACCATCTCGTAAGGGTTAAGGATGTTGAGTCTTAGGTCTTTCCTATTAAGTCGGTTCCAATGGTCAATGAGTTTCTTGATGTCCTTAACGATAGGGACTAGTCATTTCTATATGATTGGTCTTCAGTCCGGATACCACCAAGTAAGAGTGAGGGAGTGTGATACTCAAAAGATGGCTTTTTGGACTAGGTATGCACGTATTGGAATTTGTGGCATTGTCTTTTGGCTTGACTAATGCATCGACAATATTTATGGATCTCATGAAAAAGGTCTTAAAACCATTCCTCGATATGCCTGTGGTGGTCTTTGATGATGGTTTCTTGATTTATTCCCGAAGTGAAGAGTAACATGTGAATCATTAGAGGGTAGTGTTGCAAATTTTGAGGGTAGAGAGGTTGTTGGCAAAAAAAAAAAGAAGATAAGTATGAATTTTGGGTAACAAGGAGGTGGCTAGAAAGGTTCACTGGTTAGCTAGGTTGGGGATTAGATGGAGTGAAGCTGAAAATAGTGGTGTAGTAGTGGTTGATGTTTCAAAGTCTTCTTTGATAGAGGAAGTCAAGTTGAAATAAGACCTTGATTCCATCTTGCTATAGTTAAAGGCCTTGGCAAAGGATAGTAAAGTGGAGGTTTTCTCCTAAAGGGGAGATGGTACCCCTAGATACCAAGGTAGATTATGTGTGTCAAATGTTGATGACTTCAGGGAGTTTAATTTGAAAGAGGCTCATGATTCATCCTATTTTATTTTTTCCCAATTTCATAAGAATGGATAGAAGTTATGGGAAGGTACCTTGTTGGGGTTTGTAAGATGTCTTCAATTATACCAGATTTTGCTATGGAAGATTTGTAGAAGGTGAAGTTGATAAGGGGAAAGGTTGATGACGACTCAAAGTAGTCCGAAGTCATATTCCGATATGAGAAGGAGAGATCTTGAGTTTAAGGTTGGCGATTGGGTTTTACTTGAAGGATGTGATCCGGTTTGGCACCAAAGGTAAATTGATCCAAAGGTTGTAGAGCCTTATAGAATTTTGAGGAGGATTGGTAAGGTTGCATACAGATTGGAGATTTCTATTTAGATGGATATGGTTCATCTGCTCTGCTATATGTCTATGTTGAGGAGATGTGTTGGTTACCTAAGTGCTATTATGCCTTTAGAGGTTGTGGGTGTGATGGAGGATGATTTGACCTATGAGGAGGTCCTGATTGAGATTTTGGATAGACAAGTGAAAAAGTTGAGGAACAAAGATGTAGCATCTTTCAAAGTCCTTTGGGAGAATCAACAAGTCGAAAGTGTCACTAGGGAAGCCGAAAATGACATGAAGAAGAAATATCCATACCTCTTTCACTCTATTCAATCCTAAGATAAAAACTATCTGTGATTTGAAGTCTTAGTTTTCATACCTTAGGAAATTTTTACAGAAACTCATGTTCATGGTAACAAGTTTAAAGCGATTTTCGATATTCATGTTGATATTACTGAATATGATGTTTAAGTGAAGTTGTTGCATTCATGTCAGGCTGAAATCTTCATAATTACTCCTCTTACATATGTTTCTTTGAAATTTGGGGACAAATATAGAAACGCCCTAAAAATGTGCTTTAGAATGCCCATAATCGTAATTTCCATATATCTTAAAATTCGTGCTTGATTTCAAAAATCCAACTTAATATTCTTGACCATTTGGCCCTCCAAAACGGCTATGTTGTAAGGTAGGGGTATTGGTGACACTCTCTGGAAAGGTTATACCGTAAGGTGAGTCGGTAGCTATTTGGCCCATCTCATGCATGTTTGTACATGGTTTTAGCATACATTCTATATTAATCCTACATTCCTTGATTATGATTAAGCATCTTGTTATTATGGGTTATGATTCTTGTTGCATTGCATTCCACATACTTAGTACATTCAAACGTACAAATACATACTCTATACCTACATGATATTACCCTGTAGGGACCGGAGCACCTTTTGATCATCCTCCACATGGCTAGTACAATCCTTTGAAGCAAGCATTGGTGAGTCCTCAAGTTCGAGGACACCATATATATTACTCTTGCTATTTTGAGACTTTATTTTGTTGATCACTTATTACTATGAGGGTGAGCTCAGAACAGGTCTTGACCACTATTCCGTTCCATATTAGAGGTGTTATTGGATATTATGATGTACTTATGCTATCATCTTGACTCTTTATGCTTTTATTAATATCAATATTTCCCTTAGTCATGCTTTCCTTTTTGCAGTATTTCATCGTTGTTGTTTACTTTGCTTCAGCAACCAAGGATGCTTGTCTGATATGCTAAAAGGCTTGTTTGGGTCCCTTCGGGTTCCCATTTACCATGTCACGTTTAGGCCCTAGGCTTGGGTCTTTCCATCGCACAACAATGTGCCTCCATAGGAAATAGGGGTCATCACTAGTAGAGATGACTTCTACACCAACCATTATTAGAGGTTGCACTTTAACGGATCCACTAAGGCATCTTAGGAGGTCACATTGGTAAGTGACTTTCCCTTTTCTTTTAGATTAGGGGAATATCGGGACTCCATTTCTTAGCTTACATGGTTCATGTTGGTTAAAGGTTTCTAACACATATGTTCAAATTCTCCGCATGGTCCCAAGTTGTCCCAATTGTGATGATTATGATGGTTCCTTTATGTTATGTCCAAGGGTGTCTTAAAGTTGTATAACTCATTATCTCTAGAGCTTATATAGTTTTCTTCATATATCTTATAGTCCTTTGTTATTGGCATTGGTATTTCTCGCAAAGGTATATTATTTTCTTAACAAGTATGTATGGTATTCTTTGTTATGATTTCTAGAGTTTCTTTTATATTAGATGTTTCGTTCATTAATTTCAAACAAAAGGTTTTCCCAAAAGATATGGTTAGTTTAATCATCCATGGTAACCTGTGTTCCTCATTATGTTGATATCAAGTGTTCTTCCATGATCTAGATTACTTACACGTATCCTATTCCCCTACATGCATTATCTTACGTTGTATGGTTCAAGTGATGTTTTTAAATGACCATATTGTTCACTAGTTTTATGGCTCGTATTTTATGCATTGCATGCCCAAATACTACTACATTCAAACTACCAGTACATACATTGTACATACATGATTTAACCATGTTAGGATTGGTGCTCCTCGATATCCTCTATGTGGCTAGAATTTAGATCACATAAGATTTTTCTTATGGTGAGTCCTCTACCTTGTATCATGACCCAAGCCTAGGGCCTAGACATGTCAAGGGAACCTGAAGGGACCCCAAGAATGACTCTAAGACAATCATTACACATCCTTGGTCACGGAAGAAATAAGCCAAGCATCAAGAGATAATAAAGTGGGACAATTGGGGCTAAGGAAGCAGTTTCATATCATAGAAATCAAGAATAATAGAGTTAAGGCTCTTTGCATAAATACATAACATGTTCAACAAACACCTCTAGTACATAGATAAGAGCAGGCGCCAAGACAAAGCTACTGGTCTTACCCTCATAGTCAAAATAGAATATAAAGAAGAATGTCTCAATACATAATAAAGGCAACATAGAATAAGATCCTCGAAGTGGAGGACTCACCAACTAGCTTGAGTTGTATCAAACTTGTCACGTGGAGAAGGAGGATGATCAACTTGGGAACCGGTTCCTACATGGTGATATCATGTAGCCAAGAATATGTGTTAGTATGTTTGAATATACTAAGTATGTAGGATGCAATGCAACAAGAATTAGGCATCATAGTCAAAAGGAGTAACATTAGGAAATAGGCATAATATAACAATACGGCATGTATGATCAATGTATAAGTAAAACATGCTTATGTAGCTCATACTCATATAAGATATCATATGTGTAGAAGAGACCAAGCTAGATTTTCAAAGTAAAAATCCCTTGGTAGGCTGGTGATGATGCCGGTCTATCACTTAGGTAGTGAGGTACAAACCCTTCACTAGGTTGGTGATGATGCCGCCCCATCACCTAGATGGAGAAGTGCAAATCCTTTACTATCTTGATGCGTACAAACACCCATCTAGGTTATCTAGGTTCTTAGTCCCACCTGCAACACTTTGTATAGAACTTATCATATACATAAGCTTATTTCATCATCATATAGTCAATAATGTCATATCTCATGCTTTGGATCTTTAATTCCTAAAGAAACCATATCTGGATATTTTATCAAACACTTAGAGGGTGTGTAATGCTAGTATAAAACCATAAAATATAGAGATGAAATCATACAAGAAAATCCATTGTAAAATCATCAATCAACACCATGCAACACCCTCAAGCAACATACATCAAGACCCCTCCTCAAGTCTTACAATAGATCAAAGATTTATAGCTCAAAACATCGCAAAATAGTCATAGTTCTACATAACTTTAACATAGTGTGTAATGAATTTCATAATAAGCAAGACCCATTTGTAAATTAAATTTAAATGATGCAATTTGAGTAAAAAGAGGCTTGGGTATCATTGGTGAAAGAAACCCATATACCTTAGCTTAAAGATGGACTTGGTGAAGATTAGAGATAGAGACT
Organism: Solanum clarkiae; assembly: GCA_011800125.2. NCBI lineage: Eukaryota > Viridiplantae > Streptophyta > Magnoliopsida > Solanales > Solanaceae > Solanum > Solanum clarkiae. The sequence goes on from JAABOM020061840.1 coordinate 64,228, forward strand.
TGAAGCCTGAAGAAGAGCCTTGAAGCAAAACCTTAGTTCTGGATGAGGGTTTGAGACTTGAATTTGGGATTGAAAATATTGCTAAGTGTTTGAGAGAGTATTGGGAAATGTTTAGAATGATATGAGGGTAAAATAAGCCTAAGTATAGGTAAAAAAACGCTTGGTAAAACTCAGGCCCAAAACTTAAAAGTCTTGGACTGCACAGAAAATCACTAGACAGAAAATATGACGTGGAGAAGATAATCTCTTGCTCTTAAGTCGGGATCAAACCCTTTTCCCCCCTAATTTTGACCCCCTGAACAATAATATGAAGTAGTATTTTTGAAATCGCGTATGACTTTTGAGATATATGGAATTTAAAATTTTGGGCATTCCGAGGCACATTTTAGAGCACCTGTTGGTGTTATTTCAATATCTACCCCTTGGGAACATTAGTCCCCAAATGTAAAAGAGACGTACAAGACAAGGGTGATCATAAAAAAATCCTCCCCAATAAGAATGCTATATTACATTTAAAACACCATTTTCAAATTCTCAACATAAGTGTAAAATAATCATAAATATGCGAACATAAACATGAATGCATATGAATGACATAGGGGCTGAAATACAAAAATTAAAATCACATAGGGGACTTAGAATTGGTGCCTTCGGCTTGAGTGGAGTGGAAAGGATAAGGATACCACTTTTGCATGTCTGTTTTGGCCTCCCAAGTAGAACTTTCGACTTGTTGGTTCCTCCAAAGGACATTAATGGATGTCACATCCTTGATCCTGTATCTCTTCACTTGCCTATAAAAATTCTGAACCGGAGTCTCCTCGTAAGTCAAGTTATCCTCAACGACACCCCTAACATCAAGAGGCACAATAGTATTAGGATCTCCAACATATTTTCTCAACATATAACACCGGATAAACCAAATTCATTTCAGTAGAAAAATTCAATTCATAAGCTATCTTGCCAACCCTCCTCAAGACCTCATAAGGACAAACATATCTTGGACTCAACTTCCATAAAAGGGACCACAACCTTCATTGGAGAAACTTTCAAATAAACCCAATCACCCACTTCGAATTCAAGGTCTCTTCTTCTCCCATTGGCATAGGATTTTTGACGACTTTGGGCGGTCTTTAATCTCTCCCTAATAATCCTAACCTTCTAAAGAGCCTTCATAACAAGATACGGTCCAAATAAAGTCACCTTTCAAACCTTAAATCAATACAGCGTCTCCCATAAAGAGCCTCAAAAGGATCCATACCGATGCTAGAGTGATAACTATTGTTGTATGCAAACTCAATCAGAGGAAGATGGTCATCCCAACAACCCTCAAGTCCAATACATATTCCCTAATCATATCTTCAAGGGTGTGAATTTTCCTTTTCTCTTGGCCATCCATTTGAGGGTGAAAGGTCGTACTAAGGTGAGCTTTTGTACCAAGACCTCTTTGAAAAGACCTCCAAATCTGTGAAGTGAATTGTGCACCACGATTTGTTATGATGGACAAAATAACCCCATGCAAAATTGCTAATTCATGGATGTAGAACCTTGCATACTCTTCAGCCCCACATGTAGTCTTAATCTGTAGAAAGTGAGCCGATTTCGTCATCCTATCTACCATAAGCCAAATGGAATCAAATCCCTTCCTAGTCTGGGGCAACCCAACAACAAAATCCATATTAATCACCTCCCACTTCCAAGTGGGAATTTGTATGTCTTAGGTTAGGCCACCCGGCCTTTGATGTTCGGCCTTGACTTGTTGACAACTATGGCAACCAAAAACGAATTTGGCAATGTCCCTCTTTATGCTGCCCTACCAATACACTTCACTCAAGTCTCAATACATTTTGGTGGAACAAGGGTGGATAGAATAAGAAGAATTATAGGCCTCATCAAGGATCTTTTCCCTCAAACAATCAACACAAGGTACATACAACCTACCTTGGTACCTAAGGGTCCCATCTACCCGTTGGGAGAAAACCTCTACCTTGCCCTCTTTAATCAAGGCCTTCAATTCAAGCAAGGAGGAGTCAAGATCTTGTTTTGCTATCACCTCATCAACCAATGAAGACTTAGACCCATCAACAACCACAACACCATTATCACCAACCTCTTCCTACCTAACCCCCCAATCTAGACAATTGATGCACCTCTCTAGCAATCTTTTTATCACCACTATCAACATGGGCTGGGCTACCTATCAACACCCTACTCAAAGCATCAACCATCACATTTTCTTTACTCGGATGATAATGCGCACTCATATCATAGTCATTAAGATGTTCTAACCATCTCCTTTGCCTCAAGTTGAGATCCTTTTGAGTGAAGACATATTAGAGGCTCTTATGATCGGTGAACATATCCATATGCACACCGTACAAGTAGTGACGTCAAATCTTTATTGCAAACACAATAGCGGCTAACTCTAGATCATGAGTAGGGTAGTTCCTTTCATGTACCTTGAGTTGTCTAGAAGCATAAGCTATGACCTTACCATTTCGCATCAACAAACAATCCAAGCCCAGGAAGCATCATAATACACCACAAATCCTCAAGCCCATCTGGTAGTGACAATATAGGAGCAGACACAAACTTGTCTATCAATGTTTGGAAGCGCCTCTCACATTTATTGGTCCACACAAACTTAACCTTCTTTTGAGTCAATTTTGTCATAGGGGAAGCAATGGAGGAGAACTCATTCACAAACCTTCTATAATAACCTACTAGGTCCAAAAAGCACCTAATGTCTAATGGGGTCAATAGTCTAGGTCAATTTCTAATCACATCATGTTCTGAGGAACCACTTTTATACGATGCCCCGACACCACATCACCCAAGAATGCAACTTCCTTCAACAAAAATTCATAATTTTCATATCTGGCATACAATTTCTCCTCCCTTAATCATTGCAAAACAACCCTATAATGCCCTATATACTCCTCCCTACTATGTGAATACAGCAAAATATCATCTACGAACACCACAACAAAGGAATCAAGGTAGGGTTTGAAGACTCTAATCATTAGATCCATGAAGATGGCCGGTGCATTAGTCAACCCAAATAACATCACAACAAACTCATAATACCCATATCTAGTCAGGAAGGCCATCCAGGGAATATCACACTCCCTCACCCTCACATGATGATACCCAGACCGAAGATCAATATTAGAGAAGAAGCTAGCCCCTTGCAATTTGTCAAATAAGCCATCAATCCCTGGAAGAGGGTACCTATTCTTGATGGTGACCCTATTGAGTTGTCAGTAGACAATGCATATTCTAAGTGACCCACCCTTCGTTTTCACAAAGAACATCGGGGCACCCCAAGGTGATTGACTAGGTCTAATAAATCTCTTCTCCAACAAAAACTTTCAATTGTTCCTTTAACTCCTTACAACTCCGTTGGAGCCATAAGGTAAGGGGGAATGGAGATAGGTTGAGTATTGGAGAGGATTTCTATAGCAAATTCTATTTTCCTTTTCGGAGGAACACGGGGAAGGTCATTTGGGAAGACATCAAGAAACTCATTTACAATTGGAACCAACTCTATGGAAAGGGATTTAGACTCCACATGTCTAACCGTCACAAGATGATAAAGATACCCATTAGAGATCAACTTACTGGCCTTAATGCATGAAATGAATCTACCCTTGACTAATAAATCATGACTTTCCCACTCAAGGATGGGTTCATTAGGGAATTTAAACTTGACCCTACAGGTTCTACAATCAATAGAAGGATAGTTGGCATGCAACTAATCCATCCCAAGAATGATATCAAAATCTACCATGTCTAATTCAACAAGATCACAAGGCATCAATTTATGCAAAATGCAAATAAGACAACTTCTATAAACCTTCCAAGCAAAAATAGAGGCACCAGTGGGAGTAGGCACATCATATAACTCATGCAACTTGGGGTTAACATGGAACTTTTTAGCAACAAAAGGGGTAACAAAAGAAAGAGCGGCACCCCGATCAATCAACGCATATACATCAAAGTCAACGATTTTCAACACACTATTAACAACACCAGGAACCTCGTCGATGCCTTGCCTCCCATATAGAGCATAAAACTGATTGTGCCTTGGCGCACCACCTGGGGGACGACCTCTGCCCAATGGGATCGCATTTGCACCCAGGCCCTTGCCACGGTTTCTTGGGCAATCTATCCTTTTGTGACCAAGCTCCCTACAATCAAAGCATACATTACAACCCTTCAAACATGGGCCCCTATGACTCTTCCCACATGTAGGACACACATCAATAGGAGCCACAACATCAAGACCTTGAGTCCTAGATAGGTCACTGGCAAACCCCCTATTAGTAGCCTGAAAAGGCCGTTGGGTTGACGAAATCTAGCACCCTTTTGGAATTTTCCTTAAAATTGGGTCCTCTTGGCCTTATGCCCCCTTATCTTCCTCAATTTTTCCTCCTCCATTTGCTCAGCATAGGTCATCCACGGAGACTAGTCTATATAACTAATTAGAATGGTGGACCAGCATTCTTCACTTACTAAGTCATCGACTCCCATCACTAACTTATTTATCCTAGATCTAGGATCAGCCACCAAATGAAGAGCATACTTTGAAAGTTCATTAAACTTGAGCGTATATGCCCTCGCACTCAAAAAACCTTGTTTCAAGTTCATAAACTCCACCGACTTAGCTTCCCTAAGCTCAAGAGGGAAAAATCGATTAAGGAAAGCCAATTTAAACTCCTCTCAAAGAACCACATTGCCAATACCCTTCTCACCATTCAATTGATCATACCACATTTAAGCTACCCATTTGAGTTGGTACACTGCCAACTCCGCCTTTTCATTCAGTCCATCTCCCATGATATTCAAGATCTTGTAGACCTCATCAATGAACTCTTGCGAATCTTCATCCACCTTTGACCCACAGCACCAGAGGATTCATCCTTATGAAGTCTCTTACCCTAGCTCCCAGAGTAGTAGAATGGGGGGCTTGGGCCCCTTGGTTGAGTTGGTTGGCCACAACTTGGGCAAGAATAGTGAGAGCATCCTAGAGCTCACTATTGGTTGGTTGTTCGTCGGGAGTTTGAGCCCTTCTTTTTTTAGTATTTTGCATGATCTAGCATAGCAAAGAACAATCATTAGGGGGAAAAACTTACCACAACTCTATAGCAGAACTTAGAACATGAAGAAAGGAAACATTTCCTAAGACCTTTCATAGTGTTCTATTCATAGTCATGGCGTGCTTCATAACTATGAGTAGGACTCTAATTGACGTAGTGTGTTGGACGCTGAGGATCTATCAACCTAGTAGTCTGATACCAAGTTTGTCACAACCTAAACTTGGGGCCTAGATATGACCCAGCACAAGGTGAACCTGAAGGGACCCTAAGTAAGCCTCATAGAACATCATTACACATCCTTGGTCCGCAGAAGAAATAAAACAAGCATCAAGAGATAATAAAATGGCACAATCGGGGCTAAGGGATGCACTTTCATATCATAGACATAAAGAATAATAGAGTTAAGTCTCTTAGCATCAGTACATAACATGTCTAACAAGCACCTCTAATACATAGATAAAAGCTCGGGCCAAGACAAAGCAATCGGGCTCACCCTCATAGTCAAAATAGAACATAAAGAAGAATGTCTCAATACTTAATAAAAGCAACATAGACTTAGATCCCCGAAGTGGAGGACTCACCAACTAACTTGAGTGGTATCGAACTAACCACGTGGAGGGGGCGGATGACCAACTTGGGCACCAGTTCCTTCATGGTGATTTTTGGTAGACAGGGGTATGCGTTAGTACGTCTGAGTGTACTAAGTATGTAGGATGCAATGCAACAAGAATTAAGCATCATAGTCAAAATGCATAACATTAGGCAATTAGCATAATATTACAATATGACATATATTATCAATGCATAAGTAAAACAAGCTTAAGTAGCTCATGCTCATATAAGATATCATATCTTTAAAAGAGACCAAGCTAGATTTCTAAATTAAAAACCACTTTGTAGGTTGGTAAGATACAACCCCTCACTAGGTTGGTGATGATGCCGGCCCATCACTTAGGTGGAGAAGTACAAACCTTTCACTAGGTTGATGAGTACAAACCCCCATTTAGGTTATCCGGGTTCTCAGTCCCTTCGGATTGGAAATGGTCTAATGCAGCACTTTATATAGAATTTATCATATATATAAGCTTATCTCATCATAATATAGTCAATCATATCATCTCTCATGCTTTCGACCTTCAATTACTCAAGAAACCACATTCGAACATTTTATCAAACACTTAGAGGATGTGTAATGTTAGTATAAATCCCTAAAATATAGAGATAAAATCATGCAAGAAAATCCGTTGTAAAACCATCAATCAACACCTCGTAACATCCTCAAACAACATATATCAAGAACCCTCCACAAATCTTACAATAGATCAAAGATTTATAGCTCAAAACATTGCAAAATAGTCACAATTCCACATAGCTTTAACATAATGTGCAGTGAATTTCATAATAAGCGAGACCCATTTGTAAATCAAATTGAAATCATGCAATTTAAGTAAAAAGAGGATTGGGTATCATGGGTGAAAGGAACCCATGAATGAAACCCACATACCCTCGCTTGGAGATGAACTTGGTGCAGACTTGAAGCTTGAAGAAGATCTTTGAAGGAAAACCTTAGTTCAAGATGGGGGTTTGAGACTTGAATTTGGGAGTGAAAATATGGATAGTGTTTGAGTGAGGATTGGGAAATGTTTAGGATGATATGAGGGTGAAATAAGGCTAAGTATAGGTAAAAACACTTTTCGAAACACTTAGGACCAAAACTTTAAAGTCTTGGACCACACAGAAAATCACTAGACAAAAAAATGCACCATTTTACATCACAGAGAGGATGCAAAGACAACTTCTCTTCATCTGTGCACCCTTGGAGCGTCGTGCCAGGCGCGTGGAATGCTCGCTGGAATTTACCACCTGAAAAATCATATTTGCTAATCTTTTGCTCTTAAATCGGGATTAAACCCTTCTTTCCCTAATTTTGACTCTCTGAACTAGAATATGAAGTCGAATTTTTTATATCGTGCACAAATTATGAGATATATGGAATTTAAAATTCCAGGCATTCCAAGACACATTTTGGAGCACTTTTTGGGGTCATTTTTGTTTGGGACAATATTTGATTTCTATCTTTCTTATGTCGGGAATTTGTTCTACTATATTTTCTAGTTTGAGGGTGAGCCCGGGACATGTCTTGGCCCCTTTTCTATTCATACTTAGAGGTATTGTTGGATACTTATACTATGTACATATATTGAGATGTTGAACTTTTATAAGACTTATTCCTTAGACCATATCCCATATGTGATACTACTTGATATCGATAATGATGGAAAGTGATGAGAGTCTTAAATCCCTATTTCCCCATTGTTTGAGTCCTTCTTATCCTCCTCTTAGTACTTGCTTGTTATGTGATTTATACAAATCCCTTTCCCCTATTTATCCCCATAGCATGAGTCATAATTCTCTATTCCCGTAGAATTGTTTGTTGAATCTTTGTTCTATATTCCACAATCGAAGATTTGCATACGATATGCTAAGAGGCTTGTTTAAGTTGCCTTCAGCTTTTCCATTCGCCATGTCACATTTAGGCCCTACACTTGGCTTGTTATGACCCTTCTCTTGACCCAGTATCCCAACGAACCTATAGCTTTGATACCAAACTTATTAGGATCCAAATTGTATCGCGACTAAAGAAAATAGAATAAATAAAAAGCAACAACATTTAATAGTAAATTTCAAAACCTAGAGTCATAAGTACAAGAGCATCTAAAGTAATACGAATGAGTAAATACAATTATCTTAAAAGAAAATACAACATTCTCTAATACTATCCAATACAATGTCTGGAATACAAATAACAAAGGAAATCTCAAAAGATCCACGAAAACTCAAAATCTGAGCCTCGCCGCTAAGATTTGTGATAGATGAAGAATAACTCTAGTAGAATGAAATTAGCTACCCTGTAGGGGGTCCTTATGCTTGATATGCAGTGAGGAAACGAAGTAGAGGTGAGTACACCAAAATGTACCAAGTAGGTTCAACTGACTAGGTAGGAGAATCGAACAAGTATGCAATAACGAAGAATTCTAGAACCATAGAGGTATACATAAGAATAAAATAAGATAACTATGCCAATAATAGTTGATACAAGGCAATTATAAGTGTATAAAAAAACCATAGAGGTCTCTTCAGACCATATACATGATACCTCTAAACTTTGCCACCTGCCAGTGGTCAAGGGGTGTTACAATATCTCATCCTTGATACCTGTCTGTGGTCATGGAGATTGACAAGTGAAACATCTCACCTTTGCCTCCTGTCCAAGTCAATGGGTTTTATAACAAGTAGTACATCACTCCCTTGCCTCTTGTCCAGGTCGAGGGGTTTAAAAAGTGGTACATCTCAAAACTGGAACATCTTACCTTTGCCTCCCACCTGGTGTCGATGGGTGGTACAATGTAATATGGAATAAATGTATGTCAATGATGCAAATCAAGATATATATAATAACACCATGACAAGAATATCGATACATAACCATCATCGAATATGGAACATAACAGAAAGTGCCACAATCAGCACCATAAATCATCATCGTATCTTAGTGCAATATATCTATACAAATCTTCAAGTGTGCCAATAACACCAGACATCACTCTTCATAGAATATACACATGATCCTGAAAAGTACCTCATTACCATCACAGTAGTATCCAAAATATCGCAATTATCAAGATTTTATCTCAATATATCAATAAAGTCACAATTTACTCAAATTTTGGTATAACCGACATCATATTTCCATCACAATTCTATCATATCAACCGATTTACCGATGAATCAATCTAAATATACATAATCACATGAACATATTCAATAACTCCAATTTACTCCCTAAAAGGTTAGTTGAACCTACCTTAATGCTGAAACGACACTACAACGTATTTTCAATCAAATCAAGCCTCCAAATGATTACTAAATCCATCAATTGCTATCAAAAATAGATATTATGTATTAAGAAATGAATTTTAATACCCATATTGACATAAATTAGTCTTAGAGGCAAAAGGGCTAAAGTTAGAACAAAAATTAAAAGTTCTCAAATCTGAAAATTGACTTGAAATTATGAATCTAAGCAAGAAAATGAGTTTGTGAGTGAAAATTCCAATAAAATCGAGATTAACTGGAAGGAGAAATCATCAATTAAAATTTTCGACTAAAATTTTCAATTTTGGATATTCAAAATCATGAAATTCAAGATAATATCAACATAAAAGACATGGAAACTACTCAAAACGTTGTTATAAAAACTTACCTAAAAGACCATAAAAACTTTCATGAATAATCACCCAAAAGGATTGAAATATTGAAAATGAATTAAAATGGAGGTTTCTCGAATTAAAATCTGACAAAGGTACAATTACAGTCTGCGAACACGTCCAACAGTCCATGAATATAGAGCTTCATACTCGTGCAAACCTACGCAAATACAAGGAAGGAATCCATGAACGCGAAGGGTGAAGAAGATGGCCTTTACGAACATGGAGGGGTCCGTCGTTAATGCAGTGAAGAGAAAGCTACCAGGCAACTGCGAATATTGATAAGAATAGTGACTGCATCATATTTCATTATACACTAGAAAAAACCAACAAACATCCTAATATGAAATGAATCCCCGGAACTCATCCGAAACACAAATTTTACAAACCAAATATGTATTCATACTAGAAACGGTAATCCAGACGAACAGAATAATCATGTTTTGTTTTCAAGGTCTTCATGACACAATTATCAATGCAACTAAAATAAACTTGTTTAAAACTCAAAATAACAAAACATCTCTTGACAACTCTAAGAAAATATGATGACGCCATTTTTAGTATTAGTTTCACCATCTGGAACTATTGGAACTGTTAGAATTTTGATTTGAGCTTCTGAACTTAGAATATTAATCAAAGTCAAACTTTTGACTCTAGAAACAACTAAAAACACAACTTTGGATCTAAAATCATAATCGTAAATCCAAATTCAATTTTCCAAATTTTCCTAGACTAGTTTCGATGTTTTGAAGCTAATCGAATCGATCGATTTTAGATTCGACACCCGAAACTCAAAATGGTACAAAAATACCATAATTCATACTTTTTCACTTTCAAAACTCAAGATTTCTATTCCAACAATACAAATAGTTAAAAATAGGTCCAAAGCAACTTATGAAATGGTAAAATAGAATTTTTCATAGAAAAGCACAAAAATGACCAAGGTCATTACAGTGTTCTTGGTGCTAAGTCAAAATTTCACTAAATACATATCATAAAAATCATACTTATCATGAATTCATAAAATTTTTATAAATTATAGTTTATTATTTTCGAAGCTGTTTGTATAGAAAAGACAATCCATGAACTACCAATGCAAATAATAATAACTTATTCATAGAATAGCTCATTTTCATATGATTCATGCAATGTGGGTGTATTTCTTCCATCAATATAAAATCTACTTTCATATGGAGTGTCATTAGGTTCTTACATCACCATCACCATCACCATGAACTTACTTGAAGTCTTATAAAATTCACAATCATATCTTGTAGTAAACTTTAGGCAAAATATTGGTTCTCATTGTATTGACTTAAAAATTCATGAAATTGAATTGAAAACATGTGTAATCATATAATTGAGATGGATTCATACTTAATTGAGAAAAAGAATGATAATTGAAATCATAATTAAAAGAAATTCATACTTAATTGAGAAAAATAATGATAACTGAAATCATAGTTACAAGACTCACTTTGACTTCATGAACATAAGTTGAAAATGTATACGAATTTGCATGTGAAGCCTTAATAAAGCCCAATTTACATCAAATCATGCATAATTCATGAAATATAATATAAGAAAATTTTTGGTCCGCTTAACTGGCAATTCTCATTAATTAGGAAATTAGTTTATATTTTATTATTTTTTTAAAAAAAGTTGTTAAATCTAAAAAAATAAATCCATTAACACTTTACATAAGATGCGTCTTTTGCTTCACCGTCTCGGTATATTTATCTTTTCCTAAGAAATCTAACCCACAAACAACTGCTTTATGTTATGACAAAAGCCTAGGGCCTAGATGTGATATGATGAATGAGGAACCTGAAGGTACCTCAAACAAGGTCGATAACACGCATTAAGCACATCATTGGTAAAGAAATAAAATAACTGAAAACTAAGGCATAGAGTCTAAGGAACAATCAACATAAACATAGGAAATAGAGTTATAGTAAGTACATACTATCTGTTTATCAAACAATACCTCTAATTCATAGATAGCGTAGGGCTTTGACATGTTGGAAGCTCACTCTCAAATATATAATCGGTGAAACAAAATACTATAGCCTTAACGTATAAAGCTAGTTAACTAGGCCACTGTCCACTGACTAGGCGACTTACTAATGAAGCAAGGTCTTTAATCCGATAGTCAACCACAAGTGTAAGGAGGAGAAGGATCTCCACAACCTACAAGGTATTATCATGTAGATTAAATATACATTAGTACTTTGGAATGTACTAAATATGTGGGATATAATGCAATAATTGAATCATATATCATGGTTGGTAATATGCATAGCCATAATTAAACGGTAAAACTCAATATGTGATGAATGATAAATACATTATTATAACTTCTTTGAAGTAACACAATAATCATAGAACATCATATGCATAACTATGTGGGAGGAGATCGTAGATGATACTAGGCCATCACAACTACTACTTAAAATTCTGATGTTGCCTCCGGACCAGAGAAAGAGTAGTCTACATACCAAGGTAAAACTTCACCCCACTAGGTTGTTGTCATGGACTTGACGTATATGCAGATCCACTAACTAAGACTTTCCAGCAATATAAACATAAGGTGACACATAGTTAAGAGACTTAAGACTTTATATAAAGACCCCTTAAGTTGATCCCCACCTCAAGACTCATTCGGTGACAAGTCAAGTCCAGATAACACTATGAATATAAGAATAATCATACATTCATTGGTCTATTGGTAACCATAGTTCAAACTTGTCTAGACTTCATGCATATTGTCACGACCCAAGCTTAGGGGATAGACGTAACACGGCGAATGGGGAACCCGAAGGGAACCCAACCAAGACTCCTAGGATATCATTATACATCCTTAGTCACGGAACGAGTGCAAAACATCAAGAAATAAGAATAAGGGGCAAGGGGCTAGGGGATAGCTTGCAAAACATCATCATCAACAGACAAAGAGTTAAAGCTCATATTATAGATACATAACTTATCAAACAAACACCTCTAAATACATAGATAATAGCGGGCCAAGACAAGGTAACCAAACTCACCCTCATAGTTAAAATAGAACATAAAGTAGAGTTTCTTAATACAAAGTAAGGAAAAACATAGACCAAGGTCCTCGAAATTGAGGACTCACTAACTAGCTTGAGTAGCACCTAACTAGCCACGTGGAGGAGGATGATCAACTTGGGCTCCGGTTCCTATATGATGATATCATATAGGTAAGAATATGCGTTAGTACATTGAATGTACTAAGTATGCAGGATGCAATGCAATTAACAAAAGGCATTAATCCAAAATACATAACAATAGGCAATAGACATAATATTGTAATATGGCATGTATGACCAATGTTAATGTGAAACATACTTAACAAACTCTCACTCATATAAGTTATCATATGTGTAGAATAGGCCAAATTAGATTTTCAAGGTACAAACCCCTTGGGGTTAGTGATGATGTCGTCCCATCACTTAGATGGTGAAATACTAATCCTTCACTCGATTAATGAGTACAAACCCACAACTTGGTGGGTAATAATGTTGCCCCATCACCGAGGTGGTGAAGTACTAATCCTTCAATTGTTTGATGAGTACAAACGCCGAACTCAGTTAGTGATGATATTTTCCCATCACTAGGTGGATAAGTACTAACCTTTCCCTCGGTTCAGGGTTCAGCTTGATCTAGTGCAACACTTTATATAGAGTTTATCATGTACATAAGCTCATTTCATCATCATAACATCATTCATATCATATCTCATGCATTGGACCTTCAATTCCACGAGAAACCCTAGCCGGATATTTAATCAAACACTTAGGGAGTGTATCATGGGGGTAAAAGACCATACAAATTAGCGATGAAATTATAAAAGAAAATCTATTGTAAAATCATTTATCAACACCTTGGGACACACCCCGTTACATTCACATCAAAATCTCTCATCAAATCCAACATTAGATCCAAGATTTAGAGCTCAAAACATGCTAAAACAACATACTTTCATGAATTAAAATCACTGTATAGTAAATTTGTCAATATACACGACTCACATGTAAAATCAACTTTAAATCATGCAATATTAGTAAAGATGAGACTTGGGCACCATGGGTGAAAGGACTCAATGGTTCAACACCACATACCTTAGCTTAGAGATGATCTTGGTGAAGATTGGAGATGGAGACTTGAAGCTTGAAGAAGAACCTTGAAGGAAACCATATCTTGGGAAGAGGGTTTGGGACTTGAGTTTTGGGAGTGAAAATATGACTAAGTGTCTTGGGGAGTATTGAAAAATGTTTATGATGATATAAGAGTAAAATTTGGCTAACTATAGATAAAAGCACGTTAAGTAAAACTTGGGCCCAGTACATGGAATATTTTGGAAGAACATAAAAATATAGTGCCCACTTTGTACAGAGGCGCATCGCGGAAGCAACGTGGATTCCTCTTGGGAAATTACATTCTTCAAATTTCATAATTGTTAAATCTTTGCTCTTAAATCGGGGTTAGACCCTATTCCCCCTAATTTGGACCCCCTGAAAAAAAATTAGAAGTCCGAGTTTTGAAATAACAAAAAGATTTTGAGATATATGAAATTTAAAATTTTGGGCATTCCAAGGCACATTTTCGGGCACTTTTTGGGGTCCTCTCACATATAAAGTATTCAGTAAAAACATAGTGATTCAAATATGTTAGTGTTGTCCTTTAACATAAAGAACTTATCACATGGGGTGAGAAAACCTTCTACCAACATTCACTTATCATTCCAAAGGACCCCCATATACATAATCAATGGATTACATAAACATGTGACTGGAGCCTTGGACATACAAATTATGCTTTTATTGAAAAAGAGTAATGTAGATAGATTTAAGTCAAATAATCCTTACACACATATTTCAATGAGATTATAAACAAATATCATGAATTTCATCAATTTAAATCAAAATCCAAATATCTCATCGTATATTCAAAAGACCTAGTTTACCATGTCAAAGGGACACTTGATAAATCAACAATTCTATGCAATTTGAGAGTCATTATATGTTAAAGTAGGTAAATAACAGTCAAATTACTCATACCATATGCATATGAAGAAGTAACTTCAAAATACATTAAAATCATATAATTTAAATTAGAAAAATTTGTGTCACTACTCAAACATAGGGTCTAGCAATGACATGGCGAGTGTGACACCTGAAGACATTTTTTTCAAGCCTTGTGTTCATACCATAAGCTTTCATAAGGTAAAATAAGTATATAAGAGAATTAGTAAGCAGAAATGTATATAAATAAGAGTTTCATAGTTCCATAAGAAGGAATATATCAAATCCATTAAGGTCCAATTCGTGCCTCTACATCATAGATTTGGGTGGGGTCTAGCACAGAGCATACTTGTTCACCTTCAACATATACATCATAAGAAAGAAAATACTAAACACTCATTATAAAAAAATGAAAATCATCTTCAGGGTTCGTTAACGAAGAATGAGAACTCACCAACAAGTCTTCAAACTTGAAATTCCAATGCTAGCCACAAAATGAAATAATATCCACATTGTTCGTCCCTACATGGTTAGATCATGTAGACAAAAAAGTATGTGTTAGCACATGGAATGTACTAAGAAAATAGTTATGCCATGAATCAAAGGACATCACAGTACTATTAATATACATAATCATAATTAATAGGATAAGAACACAATATGTATGAGCATGCAATTTAAAATAGTGGGAAGAGCATCATAAACTTATTCTTATCCTTAACATGCATACGTGAGAATGGGACCATAATTGACATATAAGACCATGTGAACTATTACATAGAATCTTGATGTTTCCACTACATCGAGTGAAGTATTACCTACTTTTCTAGGGTTGATTGTACCTTACCATATGTGATCCTTCCTATTTTGGCAAGTTCTTTAACATGAAACCTTCCGGGAACCATCCAATTTTTGCATATGCTTACTTATGTGGATCCACCAACATAATACAAAGTAGGCACTTAATCATCATCTCTATAGTGACAAGTAGTTATGAGAGAGATACACTTTATATTAAGGGCCCCTTAGGTCGAGTCCCCACCCTCAATCTCATTCGGTGCTAAGTATTATCCAACGGAATATATAAATCAAGCATATATATAAATTTCAACATAGTTCATATTTCATTGAAATAATGCTTTCATAGCTTTCAAAATAATTATCATGGTCTTTCATGAAACATCAAGTTATAGGAATAGTCAATCTATTTTTCTTTCATCATAGTGTCGATAGACATTCAAACCTTAACATCAAGTCATAACAACTAGACTTTCATCACATTCTTTATCATAGCATCATCATTGCATTCATAACGTTACCATTTTCATAATATCATCGTCATCATTGTTTAAAACATGATTTTCGTACTTAAGATCATAAGCATACAAACTCATCGCTTTATCATAGCAGACTAGGGCTAAGTGTGGGTCCATAGATATTTGAGTCAAAATCATGCAAGCGAATAAGATTCATAGAGAAAATATGAAATTACATCAAATTAATTCATTGTTAAAGGAACTGACGTAATATCATTAAGCCCTAATCATGTATTCTTGAAAATCACATTTTTTATCTTAAAAATCTTATACATCATAAAATGTATCATACATTATTAGTTAGATTCCTTATATAGGAATCATAATCGATGCATTAGGAATGATAGCTTAAAAGACCATGAGAAATCGTCACGAAATTTTGTAAAAAGGCAATGTTTTTTAATTGGGTTTCATAGATGCAACTAATCTATGAACGAATCCCAACATACCCCAAGTAGAATCCTCAGAATTTCACACGAAATTTTTGAAATCCTTAGTAAAACCTTCAAGCATTAACTTTAATGGAACCCTTAACTTAGAGAGAGAAATATGGTGAATCCCTGAGAGAAATTTAGAAATTAAAAGTTTGAATGATTTGGGAATAGGACTTTACAGAGTTAAGTTGGTTAGTACAGTTATAGTAGAAAAAATGATGTAGTTTAGGACTTAGAAGAATTGGAAAAATAAAAAACACCCTTCACTTAAAACTATCAGAGTCATCCACAAAACCCCTTCTACGGGTTGTGGATCAACTTATGGCTCGTATCATACCTCGTAGGTTAGGATGTCACAAAAGCTGATCTACTAGAATTGTAGCTTCTGACGCATGAACATTCAACACGACTCGTGGATAAACTTATGGGCCATAAAACCCTTAGTAGTAAGATGCCAAACTTGGCAAAATTTTTGTTTTCCTTTTGGCCTCCTCCTATAAGACCTATTGAAGGGTCGTGGTTCTTTATACGGTCAGCTTGATAACTTGTAAGTCAACTTTTAGTATTTCTTCAATTTTCCAATTTCACTAGACACTTTCCACGACAGAACCTATGACTTATGAATACCTCTATGGGTCTTGAAAATCAATTTTTCAGTAGAAATCTTAACTCCTAGTTTCCTAAGCCTATAAACATGAGGAGTGTTACAATATTTCCCCCTTAGTGTCATTCATCCTCGAATGAGACAAAATCAAGCTTTAATAAAGGGAAATACAATGACTATCGTAGCATAAATGCAAAAATACAACTTAATCATCATTTTATAAAATCAGCAAACTTATGCGTCGAATATCATTGAAAAATAGTTTTATGATCAATCATGCATGTAACATAACTAGAGGTACACATTCGTGAGAATTTAGAAGAAATAGAACACATTAAGTACTCAGGCTTGAGTAGAAGGAAAGCGGTAAGGATATCGTTTCGTTATGTCCGTTTTGGTGTGGCACCTCATAACTCTATTCTTCCATGCACCTATATTTCAAGCCTCTATCTTATATGTGGGAACTAGATTAGGGTCATAGAGACCTCTAGTACTTAGCCAAGTTCAACACATTCCTATAAATTGAGTTTCTAGTGTTAGGTTATCAAAAGGTCAACTTTAAATGATCATAACTCTTAACACATAGAGAATTAGGTGGCCCATGACCAACCAGATGAAATGACTTTGAATTATCTATTCCAAACAACTGATTTCACCTCATTTGGAGTTCAGAGTCAAACGTTATGGCTATTTAACTAAAAACTGCTAGAAGAGAGTTGATCTATGATACCACATACGGGTCGCTGTTTAAAGTATGGCCCATCTACTAACAAGTGGAAAAAGTTTTTGAAAATCCATTTTTTGGTCCCAAATCTTAAGGATCTATTTACGGGTTGTAGAAACTTCTACATACCTTAGATTTGGCTCATAGAATCGATCCAGAGACACCAAAACTTGCCTAATAATTTACGGATAGGTTCCTACGAGCGATAGATGGGCCTGTAGATGACTTCAACAGCTTTTTAGGAAAGGTTATTTTGTTCTTTTTCCATCCTTTCAAAGCCTAAACCTGATATTTTTACACCTACGTAAATCCCTAAACATGTCAGTTCATCCCTTTTACACTAATAACACCTTCTCCAACTTAGAGAAAGGTTGCTAGGGAGAAAAAGGCTAGAGTTTGAGGATAATCTTATGAGTTTTTTTAAGTTGTTCCAAGACTCAAAATTTCTAGGTATGTAAGCCTAACCAAAACATAGATTATGTTCTTCCATGTGTCATATAACGCGAATTGCTAGAGTTGTGAATGAATTGAGTCTCCCATGAATGTTTCGTGAAGGTTTTCTCTAAAATCTTAATGTATTCCTATACGAACTATCATGAATTACTTTTTTATGAATTAAATACTTAAGTTAGATGATTATGTTGTTCTACATGAACCCTAGCATGAATTCTTATTATTCTTACATATTTTTCAGTTAAATGAGTATGCATGATATAATTTGAGCCTAAAGGATCTATGGAATCCCTAAATGCTTTAATTCTACTTTTGTTTTCTACAATTCTATTAGTCAAAATGATGCATGATAGAATCTTTATAAGTTAAAAGCTAAACCATAAAAGAATGTAACCAAAGAGTTAATAGTTGATGTGACGAATTGAGTTGACAAATGTCCAATGAGATTAAATAAAAGAGTTAACCGTACGGTTGATATATTATGAGAATATTGAGTCTTGAAAGGAGTATTGAGCACTGCATTGAGTAAGAGTAAGTCCTACTCAAACTTATTAGCTACATAGCCAGTGTAGGAAAGGATCGAACCATAAAATTGGATATTTGCTATTGTCCCGAAAAGAGGACTTGATGTTACTAATTTTGGATCAAATGATGGGATGTCCTATACCCTGGCAAGGTATTGGATGGATATGGCAATGACATCACTTTGTTGTATTATCAACAACTCATAAGTAATAGTTATCGATTAGAGAAACTCCCAAATAGGCCCTAATAGTACTCTCGGTAGATTGGATTAGATGGTATATAAGTGGTCATTGTCTAAACTATATTCTTACTTTAGACTCTTGAATGAAGACTGAGTTTCCTACTTTTTGAGCTAAATTATTTGAGTTGATGTAATTATTTCTTTACATGTTTCATTCTGTAATTATACATGTACATTCCATGTACTGACGTCCATTTGGGCCTACATCTTTTCATGATCTACAGATAGGTATTAGCAGTCATCAACAGGTGTCCTATGTGGGACCTATTTGCTTTCAGCTGATTAGTGAGCCCTCTCCTACTTTCGGAGTATGTCATGCTTCTGTTCTAGCTTTGAGTTTAGTCTTTTTATTTTATTTAGAGGCATCAATGGGTCTCTCATTGGCACCATTTGGTAAGATGTTTTAGACGCTTTATAGACTAGACTATTAAGTTATGAATTGATTATATTTTTGACTACTTTTAGTCACATTGTCTTACTTTGTTAACGAAAAGATTATTAGGCCTTCGGCGTTTTGATTATCGATTTGTCACTACTTTTTATTTACTATTCTTAATCATTGATGTCTTCCATTTTGTCACGATTGAATGAATGTAATGAGGATAAGTGGTTTTCTTGGGGGCTAGCAATAGTCTCTGAGTATCAGCCACACTACGGCTACCCTTCTTAGGCGTGACAAATTTAGTATGATATCAGAGAACAAAGTTCGAGTGTTCAAGAGAGTCTATGAAGCCATGTCTAGTAGAGTCTTGTTTATGGGTGTGTTATTCGCCAAACTTTATAAGTAGGAAACTATAGGATATTTAGGAATTGTTACTCTTTTTTTTATTTTGAGTTTATGCGATAAAGTTTAACTCTATTAACGTATCTATCTAATTCATGTGTGACCCGCTTACAAGTCATGCCTCCTAAGCATATCACCATCCAAACAGGTGCTTCAGCTTGCAACACTGAAATATCCCCAACCAGAAGTGCCTCCTTAGATGGAGATGAAGGGCCAGGGTCAACGTGATAGAGTCAATGGGGCTACCCAGGCACCTACTGCTTCATATGTTCCTACTACAGAGGTTGATTTCAGAGGAGCTATCACATGCTCAACTAACTAGTGGCCACCCAGAGTGTGAACCAGAGTTCACAAGCTTCTATCTAGCTCCTGAGAGCCAACTCTTTCTTTGAGGCTTAGGGACTTTCTAATGATAAACCCAGAGCTTTCACAGGGTCTAGGGTTGAGGAAGTCCCCCAAATTATTTTGATGAGATGTGGAAGGTGCTGAAAGTTATGTATGTGGTAGAGTTCGAGGGAGTCAAACTTTCTTCCTATCAACTCAAGGATGTAGCAAAGGTCTGGTACAATCAATGGGAAAAGAGCTAAGGTTTGGATGCTGAGCCTACTATTTGAGATGACTTTGACAGTGCCATTCTTGATCACTTCTTTCTATGAGAGTTGAGGGAAGTGAAGCTTGAGGAGTTTGTTAACTTGAAGTAGAAGGGGATGACTTGGTCAAAGAAGATAGCCTTAAGTTTATATAAATAACCAAGTATGCTCCATAGATTGTCCCGGACATGAGATCCAAAATGAGAAAGTTTATATTCGTCTTGGGAAAACATGTGAAAAAAGAAGTGCTAAGGACATTGCTGATTTTAGACATGGACATCTCTAGGCTTATGGTCTATTCACAACAACTTAAGGAGAATAATAAGAGGGATAAGAAAGAGCACTTGAGCAAGAAGGATAAGTAAGCAGGGCATGAGCCTAGCCAGCATAAGCAAAGTAAAGATGAAGGGTCCTAT
Source organism: Solanum clarkiae (assembly GCA_011800125.2). NCBI lineage: Eukaryota > Viridiplantae > Streptophyta > Magnoliopsida > Solanales > Solanaceae > Solanum > Solanum clarkiae. Next base: position 84,724 of record JAABOM020061840.1, read on the forward strand.
TATAAGAAGAGGTCTTCAAAATATACAACATCTTTAGCAAATGCACTAGCTCAGGTAATAGGTATGATCAGAAGTCTTAGGGCCATCAAAATTCCATAGCTCAGGGTTTTCAATCCCCAGCTAGTGTGACTCAAGGTTCGAGTGGGAAACCAACACGTGGCAAGTATGGATAATTCCACTTAGGTGAGTGTCAGGCGGGCACCAATGCTTGCTATAGCTGCAGAAAAACTAGTCGCTTCCGGAATAAGTTCCCAATAAGGAGGTAGGGCGATTGAGGCAAGAAAGCTCTATCTTCATTAGCACTACCAGTAAGTGGTAGTCAATAAGGTACCATGACTAACAGAGCGAGAGTACAAACCATCTGTATGCGATAGGATATCGACAGGATCAGAACATTGCGTGAAATATTGTCACGGGTATGCTTTGAGTCATTTCCTATGATGTGTATGCCTTGCTTTACCTAGGTTCTACTTTATCATTTATAACTCTATATGTGGCTATTAAATTTAAGATCTTTCCTATGTGTGTTCGTGAGCCCTTTAGTGTTTCTACTTTTGTAGGTGAGTCCATTCTAGCTGAAAGGGTATTTAGGGATTGCATGGTGTATATCTATCATAGGGATACTTTGGAAAACTTAGTTGAGTTAGAGACGATTGACTTTGACTTGATTCGTAGCATGGGCTGGCTTCACACCTATTAAGCCTCTATCAATTGTAGAACCTGCACGGTTAAATTCTAATTTCAAAATGAGCCTCTTATAGAGTGGAAGGGTAATTCTACAGCGCCCAAGGGTAAGTTTATTTCCTATCTTAGGTCCAGAAAGCTAATATCCAAAGGATGTATCTATCACCTCATGCGAGTTAAGGCTTATGATATAGAGTCTCCACCTTTTGAGTCAGTTCTAGTTGTCAATGAGTTTCCTATGGTCTTCCCTGATGATTTTTCCTAGAGTCCCTCGTGATATGGAGATTGACTTTGGAATTGATGTTCTCCCAAATACCAAGCCTATCTCTATTCCCCTATATAGAATGGCTCCCACAGAGTTGAAATAACTAAAAGAACTGTTGAAACATTCCTCAAATAAGGGATTTATTAAGCAAGTGTCTCTCCATGGGGAACTCTTGTCCCATTTGTGTATAAGAAAGATGGTTTTCTCAGGATATGTATTGATTATCGCTAGCTGAATAAGGTGACCATTAAGAACAAATATCCTCTTCCAAGGATTGATGACTTGTTTGACCAACTTTAGGGTGCCACGATTTTCTACAAGATAGACCTCAGATCAGGACACCACTAGTTGAAAGTGAGAATGGGACATCCTGAAGATGACCTTTTTAAACTCGATATGGGTCACTTTTAATTTCATGTAATGTCTTTTGAATTGACCAACGCTCCTGTCGCTTAGATGGATTTGATTAATAGAGTATTCAAACCTTGATATATTTGTGATTGTGTTAATCAATGATATTTTGGTGTACTCAAGAGATGAGGAAGAGCGTGCTGATCACCTCCGAATTGTTCTTCTGACCCCCAAGGATAAGGAGTTGCATTCCAAATTTTCAAAATGTGTGACTGGCTTAAATCGATGTCATTTTTAGGCCATGTTTTCTCGAGTGATGGTATTCGAGTGGATATGCAGAAGATTGAGGTAGTTAAGAACTGACCTAGACCCACCTCTCCAACTATCATAAGAAGTTTTCTGGGTTTAGCATGTTAGTACCATGGATTTATTGAGGGATTGTCTTCTGTATCCTCGCTATTAACTAAGTTGATTCAAAATAAAGCTAAGATTCAGTGGTCATACAAGTGCGAGAAGAGTTTTCAAGAGTTTAAAACTAAATTGACAACTGCACTAGTGTTGAGTCTACCTACGAGGACTAATGATTTTGTGATCTATTGTGATGTTTCTAGAGTGTGATTAGGATGTGCTCTGATGCAAAGTAGTAACCTCATAGCTTATGCTTCTAGGAAACTTAATAACCATGAGAGGAACTGTCTAACTCACAACTTAGAATTAGCTATAGTGGTGTTATCACTAAAGATTTGGTGCCACTTCTTATATAGAGCACAAGTTGATGTACTCACATATCATAGAGCCTACAATATCTATTCAACCAGAAGTAGCTTAACTTGAGCCTGAGGTGATGATTTGAGCTACTCAAGGACTATGACATAAGAATGTTATACCGTCAAGGTAAAGCTAATGTGATTGTTGATGGTCTTAGTAAGTTGTCAATAAGAAGCACACCTCATGTGGAAAAAGACAAGAAAGAGTTAGCGAAAGAGGTACACAAACTAGCATGATAGGGAATTTAACTAGGTGAATCTAGTAAAGGTGATATACTTGTGCATAATGGATCTACATCATCTCTTGTAGTAGAGGTAAAGGATAAGCAAGACCAAGATCCCATCTTACTCCCTTTAGAAAAATATGTACATAAGCAGAAAGTAATGACGTCGTCAAAAAGGGGAGATAGGGTATTCTGATGCCAAAGTAGATTATGTGTTCTAAAATTAATGGCATTCGAGAAAGGATCATGGCAGAAACCCATAGTCCTAGATATTACATCTATCCAAGGTCTAACAAAATGTACCGCGACTTGAGAGAGGTTTATCGGTGGAGTGGGATGAAGAGAAACATTGCAAACTTTGATTTTAAGTGCCCAAACTACCAATAGGTAAAAGTTGAGCACCAAAGGCCATGTGGAGTAGCCTAGAATTTTGAAATTTAGGAATCGAAATGAGAGATAACAAATATGGATTTCATCAAAGGTTTATTGAGGTCTCATAGACAACACAATTTTTTCTGTGTAATTATTGATAGGATGACTAAATCAGCACACTTTTTGGTGGTAAAGATTACTAATACGGCAGAGGGCTATGCCCAATTGTATATATGAGAGATTGTCATATTACATAGGACTGGATATAAATTCACTCAAATCAACTATAGATAAGTCAAAATATCAAAGATTCAATGGATAAAACAAAAACCCATATCAATAGCATATACCTCCAACATGGAAGTTTTAGCCACACATGCTGAAAATTAAAGATTTGATACAAAATATAGCAACAACAGTCATGGGTAACAAGATTGAATAGAAATTAGTTGATTATTACTAGCTAATCTTCTCCAATATTCTCCCAGAAGCTTCAAAACCCTAACTCCCCTTTGTACTCTAAGAGGAAAGTTTTATATACTACTACTAAAGACTAATTGCTATGATTTGATATGAAAAAATATGTATAATGTCCTTTCTGGAATTGCTTATATACACCATGCAAATGGGTGAAAGTTTGTACTGCAACATGCCATTCGACAGTCGAGACTGACCATCGCAAAGCAATCCGACAATGCGCCAAATGTGCACTTGACTGCTTTCCTATGCATCTAAAAAAGCTTTCTCTTCTGTAGCATTAGGTGATCATTCTATGTTCTGCCAATCCAATTCAACGATGCACCAAAATATCCATCATATAGCCTTTTATTAGTATTTTGGGGCTTTGATTGCTACAACTATAGGCGATCTCTTGAGCGATTTGGCGATTGCCTTCTTGGATTGATCTGGAACCTTGATTATTGCAATGATAGGTGATCTCTTTGAGTGTTCGGTGGATTGTCGAGTATGTTGGCGCACCAATTTTCTTCGCTATTCTCCACTTTTGCTCCCTTTCTAAGATTTCTCCACGTATTGTCTCTTTGTGCACTTTTAATCCCATTTCCTGTCATAGGACATGCATATTTATTAGAAGTTTGAAATAATAGCAAACTAAAGTGTAAGGACCCAGACTTGGTATGACCTTTATGGTTCTTCAATTTTGGTTCCGAAAAGTTTTTGACCAAGATGACAGTTTATTGGCACCTCTACTAGTTGTGTGTCTTATTACGAGCTGTGTGGAGGGGCCTTGAGGTCACCATTGGCCTTGTATATCAAGTGTTAGCCTTGATTTGGAGTGTGGCACTTTATGGACAGTGTGGAGGCTTGTATCAAGTGGCCTTTGCCAGAAAATCACATTTTGGCTAAGGGTTAGACACATGAAACCTTCATGGTCTGTATGCCTCTTCACGGGCCGTGAGGCCTCCGTATGGGTGTTGGAGTAAAACTTTTCTGGGTATGGAATCATTATCTTGAAATATTGTCAATGATAAATTTTCCTAAGTGAGGTTTCATGGGAGGCCACCCTATCTTTGCGACCTCTACACGGTCCGTGAAGGGCTACGTATGATTTCACTCTTATGTGTGTTAGGCTATTTTTCCAAAGACGCCTAGTTTTTGTCTATAATGATTTCACTCTTCTGTTAGTTAGGTTGTTTTTCAATTGACTATTGCAACCCCCCTTTTTGGGGAAATAAGTCGGTTAATTACTCAAATTATGATAATTGAATTCACTTAAGTCTATGTATTCCGTTGGATTTGACCCTAACCTTGGATAGGTTTTTTTTCTTGACAACAACTACTTTATCCTAAAAAAGGAGGTATAACTTAGGCAACATCAATGACATGAAATATAATTTGTCTTTTTAGTCCAAGTATGCATGAATGTGAAGTATTTTTTTTAAGCCTAAGTATGCATGATTATGAAATATGATTTGGCCATCAAGCCTAAGTATGCATGTAGATGATTTGAAAGACTTATGTCTCTTTTACAAGATCATATTTGTATATGTATTCATGTGGGATGATGACTTAGCACCGATGTGGAGGCAGGCTGGGCTATCCCCAAGGGTTCTTACTCCTTTCTCTTGACTTGTGTGCCTAACATAGTCTATGTTTATGCCCTTTTGAGGAAGAATAATGCATTTTTAATGGATCAACATTTGGCAAATAAGTCACCTCTTTATTTGTAATGGGGAAGACGATGGAGTTCTAAGTTATTTCTCCTTTGGTCTTATATATGTTAAGGTCCTATCCCCATTATATATGAAGCATTTTTGTATTCACGCATCATGCATTTCATGGAATACTGATATACTATCTTTCCAGTTATATGATTCTTTCTATATATGTGCCCTTGTCATCTAACATTGAATGTAGGTTTAATGAGTTCATATGCATTGTATGCCCATATACTTAGTATATTCAAATATACTAATACATACTTTTTCCTACATGATCTAACCATTTCGGGACTGAAGACTACCTTCATCCACCGTTCAACGGCTAGATTAGATTTAAAACATTTGTTTGGTGAGTCCTGTCTTCCAAGGACAAGTCACTATTCTTCTACCTATGTTGCTTTCATTTATGTTATTTACATTGAGGGTGAGACCGCGACATGTCTTGGGCCCCATCCTATCTTATACCTAGAGGCATTGTGGACATTTTAAGACTCTTATACGAATATATGTTATATATTGTATTCGGAGATTATGATTATAATTATTACTATCTGTCAGATATAGTTATTATGAATTATTTATGAGTATTATGGCATGGATATATGTTATGATGTGGAAGATCCTATGTCCCGATTTGCCCTTATAGAGTGAGTCATACATACCTGGCCCTTTATCTTTATGGGTTATGCATTATGTGAATCCATGTTAATCCCTATCCTTATAATACTCCCATAGCATGAGTCCGACTTTGCTGTCCCTTAGGATGATGTGCTTACTATTTCATATGTGCTTCCGAACTGATGATGTGTGAATGGATGCTATGAAGCTTGTTTGGGGACTCTTAGATTTTCATTCATCATGTCACTCCTAGACCCTAGGTCTGGGCTGTGGAAAGATTGATATCAGAGAATTAGGTTCATAAATGATCCTCAGAGTCCAACATTCGGCCTACAGTGGAGTCATATTCGTGGGTGTAAAGTGCACCATGCCAATGAGTGGGAGGCTGTGATGGCATTCTAGGAATTATCTCAGTTTTTCATATCTTATGTCATGCTTTGTACTATATATTAAAGTTTCCTAATCCCGATGATACCCTGCGAAATTATAGAAGATGCCTCCACGAAAAAGCACCACTACCAAGACCAGCCCCATTTAATGAGGACAATGTTCCTCAACAGCCTAAGGAAGAGACTACCATTAATTGTAAACTTCCTACTACTTTGCTATGCTTTCCCAAGTGGTTATTACTCAAATTAGAAAGGTTAATCTTCCTCCCTATGATCCCACTCTGAATCTAGTGTGAGAGATTTTACACAGATGAATCCTCCAGAGTTCTATGGATCAAAGGCTAATAAGGATGCTCAAGAGTTCATTGATGAGCTCTCTAAGGTGTTGAATGTTATGGGATTGACTTCTGAGGAAAAGGCTGAGTTAGCTGCTTATCAGTTGGAAGATGTGGTTCAAGTGTTGTACACTCAATGGTTGATGGAGAGGTTTTATGGTAATGTTGTTAATTAGGAAGATTTCATGTTTGTATTTCTGGATTGTTTCTTGCCTCTTGAACTTAGGGAACCTAAGATGAAAAAAATTTATCAACCTCAAGAAGGATGGTATGTGTGTGAAGGACTATGCCCTCAAGTTCACAAAGCCCTCCAAGTATGCTCCTATACTAGTAGTTGACCATCATGCAAGAATGCACAAGTTTATTTTTGAAATCTCTGATTTGGTTGTGAAAGAATGTCATACAGTTGTGTTTATTTGGGATATGGACACCTCTTGGCTCGTGGCATATTCTTAGCAAATTTGAAGGGGAAAAGATCAAGTAGAAGAGGGTGCTTGATCATAAGAGGACCCAATATGATGTTGGGTTCTCCAACTCCATAGGTGGTAGTGGTCATGGTCGCTTCCAAAACGTCCATGGTTCTAATGCAAATTTGTCAATGCTAGGATTCCTTCTCCCAAGGCATAGATTGAAGGTGGAATATTACCTACTTGATGTGACAAGTGTGGAAAAGTTCACCCTCAGAAGTGCTTATGGGGTTCTAGTGCTTGCTTTGGGTGTGGTGAGAAGGACCACAAGCTCGCTGATTGACCAAAGGCACCAAAAAAAGGTCAAATGGTTCTAGGAAATCACGTTCAACCAAGATCCCCAGAAAGCTCTGGATGGTGTGACTTATATGTTGAAAGTCTTTGATTTAATGTTTACTCTTTCATTGATCTTGGTGCAAATTTATCTTTTCTGACTCCTCTTTTGGCTGTTAAGTTTGTTTCGAGCCCTGAAATATTAAGGGAGCCCTTTTCAGTTTATACTCCGGTGAGTGAATCTGTTGTTGCCCGAAGAGTCTATTAGGGTTGTCCTGTTTCTGTTTTGTATAAAGTCTTCCCATGTGATTTTGTGGAACTTGAAATATTTGATTTTGATGTTATTCTTGGATGGATTAGTTGCATGTTTCATATGCCTCTATAGATTGTAGAACTCATAAAGTCAAGTTTCAATGTTTGGATGAGCCTGTTCCCAAATGGAAGGGTAGTGAGTCCATTATTCAAGGTCACTTTATTTCCTACCTTAGGGCCTAAAAGATGATTTCTATGGTGGTGTATTTATCATATTGTGAGGGTGAAAGATGTGGAGTCTAAGTCATCTACTCTTGAATTGGTTTTGGTGGTGAATGACTTTCTGGATGTGTTTCCCAAACACTTGCCCGGTATTCCTTCCAGAAGGGAAGCTAACTTTAGCATAGATCTTCTTCAGATACGTCAACCTATCTCTATTTCTCCTTATCATATGGCGCTGACTGAGTTGAAGAAGTTGAAATATTAGTTAAAGGATTTTTTGGAGAAAGGATTTATTAGGCCAAGTATATCACTATGGGGTGCTCCTGTGTTATTTGTAAGAATGAAAGATGGGTCTCACTGAATTTGCATTGGTTATTAGCAATTGAATAGGGTAACCATCAAGAATAAATACCTGTTCCTAAGTATTGACGACACGTTTGATCAATTTCAAGGGTCCACCCATTTCTCGAAGATTGACCTCGATTCCGACAATCATCAATTGAAGGTTAAGAGTGTAACATTACCAAAATGGCTTTTCAGACTATAGTTGGCCACTTTGAATTTGTGGTGCTGTCATTTGGTTTGATTAATGCTCCAGCTCTATCTATGGAACTTATGAATTGGTTGTTCAAGCAATTTCATGATAGTTTTGTGGTTTTCTTCATCGATCATATCCCTATTTATTCCCTAAGTGAGCGAGAGCACATGAAACATTTGAGTTTGGTTCTTCAGACTTTAAGGGAGAAAATGTGAATTTTGGTTGGGTGAGATTGCTTTTCTTGGTCATATGGTATCTGGTGATGGTATTATGGTTGACCGAAGAACACCGAGGCCGTGAAGAATTGGCTTAGACCATTGAATCCTTGGGACATTCGAAGCTTTCTTAGGTCAACTGGTGATTATTGGAGATTTGTTGAAGGTTTCTCATCTATCACATCTCAATTGACCAAATTGACTTAAAAGAAGGCTAAGTTTGAATGGTCTGATGAATGTGAGAAGCGTTTTCACACTTTGAAAGATTGTCTTACATTAGCTCCTGTTTTATCTTTACCGGATGGCTTAGATAGGTTTGTGGTATATTGTGATGCATCTCAAATTGGGTTGGGCAGTGTAATTATGCAACATGGTGTGGTGATAGCTTATGCATCAAGGCAATTTAAGGTGCATGCGTGTAATTACTCGTCCCACAATCTTTAGTTAGTGGTTGTGGTGTTCTCTTTCAAGATTTAGAGACATTATTTGCATGGAGTTCGTGTTAATGTTATCAACAACAACAATAACAACAACATACCCAGTGATATCCCACAAGTAGGGTTTGGGGAGGGTAAATTGTACGCAGACCTTACCGCTACCTCATAGAAGAAGAGAGGCTGTTTCCGAAAACCCTCAGCTCAAAACCCATAGGCAGAAAGACTAGATATGACAAAATGAAATGTAAGGTAAGGGAACAACGGGTACGACTAACAATTAATATCACATGACAGTAAGTAACAATGATAAACTAACACATATACACCAGATAATGCAAAGAAAAGGAATAATAACAGTAAAAATAATACAAATGTTGCTAATAATAATAATAATAATAACAATAATAATAATAATAATAAGATGACGGAGGAGGAGAATAGGAAGAAGAAGAAGAAGAACTTAGCCTGCTACTCTAATTCGTAACCTCCACTCCTTTCTATCTAAGGTCATGTCCTCAGTGAGGTCGAGTTCCGCCATGTCCTGTCTGATCACCTCCCCCAAGTACTTCTTCATTCTACCTCTAGCCCTCTCGGTAGCTCCCACAACCAACCTCTTGCACCTCCTAACAGGAGCATCGATACTCCTTCTCTGCATATGTCTGAACCATCGCAGTCTCTCTTCCCTCATTTTTTCGCCTACCGGGGCCACCTCCAGTGTCTCTTGAATTGCTTTGTTCCTAACCTTGTCACTTATGGTGTGATTGCACATCCATCTCAGCATCCTTATCTCTACGACATGCATCTTCTGGACATGAATATTTTTAATCAGCCAGCACTCTACCCCATATAACAGCGGCGGTCTAACCACCACTCTATAGAACTAACCTTTAAGTTTGGATGGTATCTTTTTGTCACATAATACTCCAGAGGCCATCCTCCATTTAGTCCATGCTGCCTCAATATGGTGTGTGACATCATCATCGATATCGCCACTACTCTGGATGATAGACCCCAAATCCTTAAACTTATCCTTCTTGGGAATAGGTTGAGTGGTAAGTCTCACCTTACTGTTTGCCTCCTCCCTTTCTACGCTGAATTTGCACTCCAAGTGTTCAGTTTTGGTCCTGCTCAATTTGAATCCTCTTGACTCCAATGCGTGTCTCAAGGCCTCCAACCTTTTGTTAATTTTAGTCCGAGACTCATCAATTAATACTACGTCATCTGCAAATAGCGTACACCAAGGTATCTCTTCCTGTAAAGATCGCGTCAGCGCGTCTATCACAAAGGAAAACAAGAAAGGGCTCAACGTAGAACCCTGATGGAGTCCCAACTCAATAGGAAAATACTCAGAGTCTCCTCCCACTGTACGTACCCGAGTTTTGGCTCCATCGTACATGTCTTTAATCAGCCTGATATAAGCCCTAGGGACACCTTTCGCCTCTAAGAACCTCCATAAGACATCCCGTGGGACATTGTCATACGCCTTCTCAAGATCAATGAACACCATATGAAGGTCCTTCTTACAATCCCTATATTTTTCCACTAACCT
>JAABOM020061841.1:0-10694 GCA_011800125.2 Solanum clarkiae
TGAATACCAAGATACATGTATTCTTTTTTGCCAAATAAAGTTCACGAGGTGTTCCATTTCATATGCATTTTATTATTCATGTAACGCACTCTTTCTCCATTGTCATATTGTCTTATATAGTTATCTACATGTCACATGCGACATATGCAGTATTACAGTTCTAATATTATGGCCACCGAAAGAATCATCTCAAAGGTAATTGAAAGATAAAGTATACAGTTTGCGGGTGGTACCCCGAGGGGGTTCATTGCGAACCTAGCATAGGGACAATCCCGATACAGTTTACGGGTGGTACCCCGAGGGGATTCATTGCAAACCTAGCATAGGGACGATCCCGATACAGTTTTATCACTGATCAGCTGGTCATTTGCTTACAGTTGTGCACAGATTATACAGTACAGATTTTACAGAAAATGTAAAGTGATATAAAGAACATAAAGTACATGATTCCACAATAAAACTATGGGTGGTCCCTGATCTTCTACAGATGCATGGTTTCATTTGAGTTACTACTTTACATACAGTATATCCTGCCTTACATACTCAGTACATTATCCCGTACTGACGTCCTTTACGGAGGACTTGCATTTCATGCTGCAGGTACAGGTGCTAGTAAATCTCCCCAGTGAGAGTACAGGATATTCAGCCGCTGTCACCAAGCTCCAGGTTGCTTCGGAGCTTTGTATATGTCTAGAGATTATGTTTATATTGTATAGTTAGTTGAGGTGAGGCCTGTCCCGACCCTTATCTGATATTCTTCTTTATTTAGAGGCTTTGTAGACTATGTAAAGTAAAAGGTGAAGCCATGTCTCGTACTTTAGACACCGTGGCCCCAACAGCCTAGTCATATGCATTTCCTTTTGGCTTATTATTACTTTTTAACCACTTTAAGGCATGCTAAAGGTAGAAACCCCTCATAATACGTATAGTAAGCGCATAGTTACAGGTTGGTTCTCCCGGGACTTATCGGCAATGAGTGTCGGTCCGCCCTACGGGACTTTGAGGCGTGACAGCGTGTTCTGAAAGCAGTCTTAGGTATATCTTTCTCCTTCACACTCACATGGTAATACACGGATCTCAAATCAATTTTTGAAAAACATTTAACACCCTGTAACTGATCAAATAAATCATCAATACTGGGGAGAGAGTATTTATTCTTAATTGTCACCCTATTCAGATAGTCGATATACATTCTCAAGGTGCCATCCTTTTTGCATAAAAATAGCACTGGTGCACCCCAAGGGGACACACTAGGTCTTATAAAACCCTTCTCCAATAAGTCTTTTAGCTGTTTTTTTTAATTCGTATAATTCTGCCTGGGTCATTTTATATGGAGAGATGAAAATAGGTTGAGTGCCTGGAAGTAAGTCAATACCAAAATCTACTTCTTGTTCTGGAGGTAAGACTAGAATTCTTCAGGGAACATATCAGCAAATTCATTCACTACTGGAACTGATTGAAGAGTTGGTGATTCTGCCTCCATATCCCTTACTCTAACTAAATGACATATATACCCCTTAGACATCATCTTTTTTGCCTTAAAGTAAGAGATAAATTTACCCTTTGGCACCCCAATATTTCCTTCCTATTCAAGAACTGCCTCATTTAGAAAGTGAAAGTACACTCTCTTAGTTCGGCAATCCACGGGTGGCATAGCAAAAAGCTAACCAATCCATACCCATTATAATATCAAATTCCACAATTTCTAGCTCAATAAGGTCAGCCAATGTGTCGTGGTCACAAATAGTTAGTACACAGTCGTAATAAACCCTTCTAGCCATAATAGATTTACCGGTTGGTGTGGACACTTCAAATGGTGTGTTCAATAATTTGGGTGTTCTCTTAAGCTCTCCAGCAACTAGTGGGGTAATGTATGATAGTGTATAACCAGGGTCAATTAATGCATATTCATTATGTGAAAAGATGGACAATGTACTTGTGACCACATCAGGTGAAGCTTCCAAATTTTGCCGACTCCCCAGTGCATAAGTGCGATTATAGACTTCGCTAAAGCTAGCTGCCCCTCTAACACCTCTACCACGACCCATAGGTGCTTGTTGACCTCTACCTAATGGAGGAACTGACGATGATGATGCAACAGTTGACCCAGTAGATTGTGTTATATCACCCATACATCTCATCGGGCAATCTTTTATCATATGCCCTGGCGCACCACACCAATAACAAGAGTTTGTCCCAACACGACATATACCTGAATGACTTCTTCCATACTAGTTACAAGGTTTTATAGGGGTTATTTGTTGTCCTATTGAATATCCCACTATCCGGGCACCTTTCCCTTCACTTCTTGGACCAAACTGATTTCTCCTAGACCCGTGAAGTTGTTATGGAGCATTGGCTGCAGAGTAGGAGGATGATGGCCTAGGCGGTCTATTAAAGAATCGAGGCCTAAGCTCACCTTAGGGTGGTGTAAACTGCCCTGTAGACCTGGCCCTCTTAGATTGCCCCCTTTCTAACTCTGGTGTCCTTCTCCTTTGCCTCTGATCCTCCAATTTTTGTGCAAAAGCCTACATTTTCGCTATATCCATGTCTTTGTTCAAGGAAGCAATAGTACAGTTTCTTACAACATATGTATCCAATCTATCTACATATCGATAAACTCTATGTGCCATAGTAGCAACAACATTAGGAACATACCTGGACAGGGAATTAAATTGAAGGCTATACTCCCTCACGCTCATATTCCATTGATGGAGGTTCAAGAACTGATCTTCACGGGCCTTTTGGGTCTCTAATGGCAAATAATGATCAAGAAATGCCTCTTTGAACTCCTCCTAGGTAGTTGTAGGTGTATCTATACCCCTAGATTGCTTCCAAGATTCATACCACAATATAACCACAGCCTTCAACCTATATGTCGCTAACTCGATAGCTTTTGTACCATTCACATAAATAACATCTAAAGTACGCTGAATCTGGTCAATAAAGTCTTGGGGATCTTCATTAGGATCTGACCCAGTGAAGAATGGGGGGGTCCAAATTAAGGAAGTCATGTATCCTTGTGCCAGCTACCTTATTCGCACCATCTGCACCTATAACTAGACCTTTCTGTTTTTTACCTTGGCCAGCAACTATAAGGGTCAATAGTTGGACTGCATTTCTCAGATCCTACACAGTGGCATCAATAGGTGGTTCTGGGGGAATTTCACTACTTCCAGGTTCATCAGGAGCTGGAGGAGCTGGAGATGTCTGTGATAGAGACTCCTCTTGAACCTCATTTCATTGTCTCACCTGACCGGGTAAACCAACCACCACTTCTACTTCCTTCCTTTTACCTTTGTTTTTCTTGGTTTCTGGCATACTTGTTGTACAAAATAATTTAGGGGTTAGACACAATCCACCTATTACACTTAGCTTTATGGCACGATCTAAAGAATGAAAAGAAAGTAACAACTCCTAAATGCCATGTAGCATCCTGCTTATAAATATAGTGCACAATACATGATAAACAAGACTCTACATAGACACGACTTTGTAGAATCCCTAGGATGACCCGCTCTAATACCACTTCTGTCACGCCCAAAGTCCCGTTGGGCTGACTGGCACCCGTTGCCGATAAGGCTCGGGAGAACCAACCTATGTCCATGCGCTTTCTATACATATTATAAGGGGTTTCTACATTTGACATGCCTTTAAGAAGATAAATAGTGATAACAAGCTAAAAGGAAAGGCATATGGCTAGGCCGTTGGGGCCATGTTGTCTAAAGTACGAGACATGACCATACTTTAATTTACATAGTCTACAAAGCCTCTAGATAAGGAAAAGTATCTGATAAGGGTCGGGATAGGCCCCGTCTCAGCTAACTATAAAATACAAAATATAAGTTCTAGACACACAAAGCTCCGAAGCAACCTGAATCTCGGTAATAGCAGCTGGATATCCTGTACTCCTACTGGGGAGATCTACTAGCACCTGTACCTGCAGCATAAAAATGAAGGTCCCCCGTAAGGGACGTCAGTACGAGATAATGTACTAAATATGTAAGGCAGAAAATACTGTATATGAAGTAACAACTCATATAAAACTATGCACTAGTGTAGGATAAGAGACTACCCTTAGCTATTCTGTGGGATCATGTACTTTATGTTATTTTTATTACTTTACCTTTACTATATAATCTGTGCATAACATGTAATACAAATGACCAACTGATCAGTGGTAAATCTATATCGGGATCAGCCCTGGTTAGGCTTTTCCTTTAACCCCTTGGGCTACCCCCCAGGATAGGATCGACCCTGGCTAGGTGATTCTTCCACCCCTCGGGTTACCACCCATCAATAAGTAATATACTTTACCTTTCAATTACCTTTGAGATGCTTCTTTTGGTGGTCATAATATTGGAGTTGTAGGGCTGTATATGTAGCATGTGACATGTAGATAATCATACAAGACAATATAAGAATGAAAAGAGTATGTTACACAAATAATGAAATGCGTATGAGATGAAACAACTCGTGAACTTTATTTAACAACAAGAACTCATGTAACTTAGTATCCACATATGTATGCAGATTTAAAGGTGACTATGTATGAGAGCATATGAACATATGAAAGAGTGGAGATACGATTAATAGTTGTGTTGGAGTTGGTAAGTGCCTTTATGTACCAAGGAAGAATCTAGATTTCACGCCAAGTAATACGAAATCAAGTAGCCTTACATACCTCGCTGTACAACCTCGCTATTATCTTGAGATAACCTTCCCCACCTCCAATATTTATCTACAACATAGTAGTGATGAAACTAGCATTACCAGCTAATAGATACACCTTGGTAGCCCAATCTCATAAAAAAACAACATACGGGCAGCAAGCGTGTAATTATAACCCAAGCGTATTCTTTCAACCTTTCCGCCTCCAATCATATTTTATAATACACATTCTCATATACATATCATGTGCAGCCTATTTTAATGCCATAATAGTCTTACAACAAGCCACAAAGCACAACACATAACAATTCTACACAACATACAAATAGGTGGCATAATGTTACGTCCTTTCGCCACATTATGAAGTCGACAATTCCAAACCTGTTCCAACTTTACCCAAACTGTCCTCAACACATCTATACATAAAAAAAACAACCTTAAAACAGTCTTAGAACAGTACTAAAGAAGTCATGAAGGATGTTAGGCAATAGCCTTCCATCCATCAACCCACAAATCGTATTAAGAACACAATTGTGATATCCTATAAGAACTCACTTTTGCGGACTGTAAAAGTGGTGAAGTAGCCTGGTTACATTACTGTCAAACCAACCTTTGTTAAATACATAAGTATTACTTCATAATACAGTCAACAAAGAAGAGAAAAGCCTCTCAATTAACAAGAAAAGTGTACAACAATCCTTAGGATGCATGTTGTCTAAAATTTTCAGCATATACCTAACCAACATAGTCTCTTGTTTTTCATGAAGAAACCTTACTAAACACATAACTATAATCACTTACCTTTACCTTCAAGATTGAGGGCCTCCTTAAGAATCCTAAAAGCTTCTTGTGGCTTCTTGTAAAGTCAAGAAAGAGTTGAGAGAAAACTTGGAAGATAATCTAATTTCTTGATTCAAGTTAGAATGACTTATTGGAGCTGTTCTAAACCCTTTTTAAAAGGACTTTGGCTGACCTACTAAGGCATTTCTAGCCTGAATTTACTAAGTTGGTGATGCAGCTTCTTTTCCCTTTTACTTGGGCATTATTGGGTTCAAATTGGTTGGGTCTTGGCTGCCTATTTCCTTTTTCTTCTTACTTAGTTTTGGGCTCAATTAGTCAAGTGGGTTTTGATGTACTTGGGCGCTTTTAATATCCTTCTTGGGCTGAAAATATAGTCCATATGATGCTAAAACATGGGCTAAAGTTACACCCTTAACACAGACTTTATTCATAATCGGACTTCGACAAATTCGACATCGGGCCTCGTCTCCGTTTAGCTGGCAATTTTAAGCTAAGCAAGTAGGTGACTCACCTGCTAGCTTCCTAAGTTCTACAAGCACCTCAATTCTCTCACTTGTTTAGGGTCATGATCTCCTCAATTTGACACAAAACATGTATACACTCGACCCTCTTAAGCTTTAGACTCACATATCTCCCTATAACATGAGATTCAAGCACTTTTAAAAATAGGCGTTGATTTGAAAAGTCATATCATGTTTCATTTGCATAGTACTAGTATTATAAGAGGTGGGGTGTTACAATCCCTCCCTGTTTCAAATTCACATTCACGAAATTATCTGCCTTCGCCTCCCTCAACTCTAAAGGAAAGAAGTGATCAAGGAAGGTAGTATCAAACTCCTCCCATGATGCAGGCTCCACATCCTTACCTCTACTTACCTCCCACTGAGTGTACCACACATTAGCCACGTCCTTCAGCTGGTAGGACACAAGCTCAACTCACTCAATCTCATTTGCATACATAGCCCTCAAAACTTTGTACATCTCGTCAATGAAGTTCTGTAGGTCCTTCTCCACCTTCGACCCTATATATACATAAGTGGGTTTATCCTCAAGAAGTCTTTGAGTTGAGTTACAGCTGAGGGCTCCTACGAGCTAAGCCTAGGAGCCTGAGGACCTTAGTTGTTCCCCTGGGAGGCCACCAACTAAGTCAGCATAGCGATGGCTCCCCTAAACTCTGGCTTGGTAGTGAGAGCTGGCTGGGGCTAAGCAGGGGGCGTCTATGGGCCCTTAGTGGTCCTAGCGGGGCGTCCCCATCTCCTAGCCTCGGTCTAAACTGGGGCCTCGGGTTGAGCATTCTCAGCAGCATGGGCTGGGGCATCTCTCTAAGCGGCGGTTCTCTTTGGCGGCATTTTCTATAAGTGCAAAGCGCACAAGTTAACACAGGATTTCACAAGTTAAACTTTACAGCACGAACTCAGATCATAAAAAAAAGGTAACACTTCCTAATATAATATAACCTCTTGCTTATGAAGTGTGGTGCACAACACACCCATAAACAAGACTCTACTAGACACGACTTCATAGACTCCCTAGAACACTAGAATTCCGTGCTATGATACCAAGTTTGTCACACCCCGAGAGGGTATCTTAGGCGTGATTGGCACCAGGAGACTATTGCTAGCCCCTAATCGGACCATCTAGTCTCATTGCCTTCATTCGGTCAACTCAATAGTGGAATTTAACATAATCAGAATAATAATAATCTATCTGTGGGCTCAAGCTATCAACTTAATCTATCATAGATGAAATAAGATATCAAAAGAAGGTCTCAATATAAAGAAAGGAGAAGGAAAGAACCCCCAACATCAACCATCAACATCTACGTCTATGAAGCCTCTATACTACTGTCTGAGACGGTACCATACCAGGCTATGGCTATCAAAAATCAAATAAAAGGCTATCAAGCTAAAGAAAAGTAGCCATCCTCCGAATGCAGGGGAGGACCCACCACTATCAGTAATTCAAAAAGCTCTGAACCTCAACGATTAGGCAGTTGAAGTCCTCTATCTACAGAATCTGCATCATAAAATGATGCAGCGCCAAAGGGGCATTAGTATGTGGAATGTACTATGCATAAAATGGGCTAAAGTAAATGGAACAAGATAACAATCACTCATCACTCACTCATCCTTACCTCAGATTAAAGTACATAATTCTATCACCTCACTATCCATCAAGACATCAGACAATCATATCACATCAGAGTTCTATCATCATGAAACCTATCTGGGAGTTTCTTGGACCTATACCCATCACCTATGAGCCGATAATGGTATAACGAAGCGATGTCATTGTGGCATCCACCTAGTACCTTGCCAGGGTGAAAGGGCGTACATTCGGGGGGTTATGATAATAGTAAGTCCTCTTTTGGGACTAAGGAAACATCCATTCTCACAGTCCAATCCTCTATTACACTGGCCATATGGTTAATGAGTGCCAGTGGGACTCACTCTTACTCAATTTCGGTGCTCAATACTCCTCCCAGGATTCAATATGCTCATAAGTCTGTCAATTCATCAAAAGACTTCCATCACTTAACCCCTACGGCAAGAACACTCACTTCATCTCATCATCTATCAACTCAAAAAGCAAGACTACCATTTCAAGCTAAGAATAAATATTCATTCAACTCTATCAATGTTATTTCTAGCTATTACAGTCATCAATACACTCACCTCAGGACTCGAACCCAGTCAAACATCACATTCAGATAATCAAGGCTTGAGACATCCTCTAAGTTCATTATTCGAGTCTTTAAAGAGAGAATTTAATAAGATCAAATCATAATCACATAATAATACAGGTGTACAGTAAACTTTAAACATAATGATTATCAATTTAAGATATGAAATATAATTTAAAGATAAGATTCAAGAATTAATGATAATATTCAAGAAATTTTCAAGAAATCACTACTCAAGACTTTAAAGTATCAATTTACATTCTAACTTTACATTGGGGCACATGGAAGAACAATTCGTACTTTTGGGTAGCCTTTACATACCTGTGATGAAGAATCTTCGAGTTTCTTCAAGGAATTAGAGCTTCAAAGAAACCCCTCCCCCCCTCTTATTCTTCTCTTTTCTCAGAACTTATGTAGAAGACTTTGAAAAACTATGGGTTTGAAACCCTTATTGTATGAAATACGCTTTAAAATATGTTTTGGGGGTATTAAAATATATTGAAAAGGACAAAATTTTCCTTCCCGAAATAAAAGAAAAAAAATAAATTTTCTGGGATACAGGTGCGCGTCACGGAGGGGGAGCGCACCAATGTTTTTGGTGAATTTTTTGGAAAATAGATTCCCGTCGAAAAACAACAAAATAACACAAGTGCAATCCCGCGCCCCTGGTGCGTCGCAGAGGGGGCGCGGATTTGCTACTATTTTTGGACATTATGTGCATTTTCATAATTCGATCCAATTTGTTTTAAATCGGGTTGAGACCATTATCTGGCTCGATTTTCTGTGCTGATCTCAAATCAATCTTGAATTTTCCATCAGAGCTTTAGAAGACGCGTTATGTGCACGATTTATTTTAGGGGCATTTTGATAATTTTACGGGGTGTTACATAAATAAACAAACAATACCTTAACCTTGAAACTTAACCATTACTAACCTTGAAACTTGAGCTTCACTTTTTAAGAAGGTAGAATCTCGTATTGATAACGTTAGTCATATCAATGAAGATAAAACAAATAAATAAACAATACCTTAGCCTTGAAACTTAACCTTTATTATTTAAGACGGTAGAGTCTCGTGCTGATAACGTGTTATGAAACCGTATAAAACAATACAAAGAATAAAGTAGGGGGAAGAGAGAGAATTTCTTATTGCTCTTGATAATATTGAGGTGTGTATAAACCTTTATATATATAGGGAAAAAACTAACTTGGTCTCCAAGTAAGAAATTGAATTGGTATTCAAGTAGGATTCCTAACTCTTAAAGGAATCTACATAAATAGGTATTCACCGTAAATAGAATATGTTTATAACATTATTTAATTTTTTATTCGTTAAGTAAAAATTAAAGATGTTTCATAACAGTCCCACTTAAAAACAAATTGAAAAAAATTTAAAATAAATAAAACATTTACGGTTTCAAAAGTTTAAAAAAAAAAAAGGAATTACTTCATTTTTATTTTGAAAAATAAAAAAGGTGTATCCAAGTTAAGACGTAGTTTAATACTTCCCATTATGAAACAAATAGCAAAAATTTCAAAACGTACATACAAGTAAATAGGGAATTTTAAAACTTTTCATGACCATCCTACTTAAAAATAAATCGAAATTATTTTAAAATAAATAAAATTTTATGATTTCAAAAGTCATGATTTATAAAACAAAGTAATTAGTCTTCATTTGAAAAATAAAAATTATGTAACCAACTTAGTAGGGAGTTTTAACACTGTCCATTACCAAAAAGATTGAAAAAGATTCAAATTGTTTAGAAAAGAAAAAATGTTTGAAAAGTTACTATTTTAAAAATGAATTTGTCTTTTTTAAAATAAATTAATTAGATAAGTTAGTTATTATTCAAAAATATAATTCTGACTTAAATAATAAATAATTATGAATTATCATTTTTTGACCCAAAAAAAAAAAAAGCGTTTTCAAGTAAATAGGGAGTTAAAACTTTTCAATACTATCCTACTTCTAAACAAATTGAAAAAAGTTTTCAGTTTTTTTCCTTTTAAATTATGACTTGAAAAGAACAATAGTAGTATTATATCAAATATAATGTATAAACCAATTTCGATAGAATTTATGAAATTTTAGAAGATTAAATTGTCTTTTGCCTTTAAATTAATTTTTCAAGACTTATTAAGTTAATTTAGAAAACTAATCAAAATTATTTTTTTCCTAAATTATATTAAATTTAAATTAATTTTTTTCTTAAAAAGTATTTTTCTTAATTTCCACTCAAGGCTAATTTTAATTTAGTCATAATTAACATTTTTCAATAGATATAAACATTTTTCTAATCGTTTGTTAAAGAATATATATACACATATATTTCTCTAACCTAAGTTTGGTCCGTAATTGCTTTTAATGAATCTTAAAGGATGTCTTAGCCCTTCTCTTCAGATAACTAGAACTCTTACCTAGAATCACATATACTAAGCAGACCTTAAAATGAAATTAGTTTTAGTATTACTTTAGTAAAATAGGTATCCTAATTTATCTTAAAAATAATTAGGTGGCGACTCCTTAAGTTAATTA